>JACXGM010003830.1:0-40170 GCA_016801145.1 Umbra pygmaea
CTCTTTCTGTTCTGACTCCAGTAGTAATGGTGAAGAAGCTCTTTCTGTTCTGACTCCAGTAGTAATGGAAAAGACGCTCTTTCTGTTCTGACTCCAGTAGTAATGATGAAGAAGCAGCAGATGTGATAGGAGCAGGAGCAACCAGGTCATTCATGTCCCACTACATAGCAGTAAAGATACTAAAATTTGTATATTTCAAAAAGTATGAAATATTTTAAAAAATGAATACAAGCATCTTACGTGAGACCAGTCTACATGTTCTAAAGCTGAAACTGTGTCTCTATCTTAAATGGTATAGGAGGATTGGAAGTAGAAATAATAATATAGATTAAATATGACACATTTCTTAACTCTGGATTTTGCTTCGCAAAGCCCCAGTAATCACTTTATTTGTTACATCCGTAAAAATATGTACTGTGCCAGATCTTTAGGGTATCTAACTGTGTACACTTGTTTATGAGTAAAGGGTTGGTGCCTAAATTCTATAGGCTTTTGGACTGGTCACACTTCATGGACACAGCTTGGTACTGGGGAGTTTGGCCTTTCTAATTGCTTTTTGATTCATAATTGACTAATTATCAATACATGACTGAAAATGTGCCATGAATTTAAAATGTGATCCAACATTTAGGATTAATCACAACTAAAGAATTCTCTCAACCCATAGGTTCATAATCAGAGTTATATCAGACTCTTCAGAGACACTATCATTGTAGGCAGGAGTTCTCTTCTTTTTCCCTGGCAGACCCCTGATATCAGCTTTCAAAGTATTTACATTATTGTATTTTTATTTAACCTTTATTTAACCAGGTGGGCATGTTGAGAACAATTTCTCATTTGAAATGGCGACCTGGTCGAGATAAAGCGAAGTGTGCAATATGACACAAACTTACACATGAATCACACAGGTAGAGGTGGGTAAAAGTAAGAGTAATTTTCTGGGTTCGGCTGGGTTCACAAATTTTGGGAAGTTCCTCATAAAGACCAAAATAAAAAAAAAAGGAAGTTCATTACTTACAGTGATCTATAAAAGGAAAATAAAGAGTAAAAAATGACTAGTTATGGTCATTGGTTAGTAATGAACTCCCCTTACCAGGTAAGTTAGGCTGTAACTGCAAACATCCCAAAATGGGTGAACCCATCAGAGTACTCTTACTCTTACTCTTACTTTTACCCACCTCTGCACACAGGGGATTTAAAAAACAAAAAGAGTTTCAGAACTTCAGAGTAAATGATGTAGAATTACTGCAACAGAGAGTTAGAGAGGTAGAATCCAGTTGGTTTGTAGGCAAATACACAAAAGTAATTACTTGAGCATAATTGTGGAAGAGGAAATTGTGCAAATGGAAGTCAAATAAGATACTGTGCAGATCAGTGCATGCAAAGGCACCATGGGACAAAACAAGGCACTAGAGCAACTGGGCAGAAGTACTGTGCAATGATCAGCATGTGCAATGATAATATTTATATTTAATAGCTCTAGGATAGATTATATTTACTTGTGGTGTTGTATTAAGGTCAATAAATAATTTGCTGGAATTATGTATTCAACTGCATGAAATGTAACACCAACTGCATACATTTCCTCTAGTGTACAAAACACAAGAACAATAACAAGTGGAAACCGTGAGCCTCTGAAAATCACAATGTGTATCTCAGCTTACCATATTCATGTAAAAGGTGCATGTAGAATGTAAGTCCCAACAACAAAACTGCTTTCTCTTTCAGGCTGACCAGCTTATTAGGGCTGTAAACTGCATTTGTAGACATTTTTAAAAATCCAAAGAAAGAAATTTGTCGAATTATCTTTCCTACAGTATGCAGTGTTTGTAACCCAAAGGTATTGCACATGATGCAAAAATTATATTAAAGATAGACTGGAGTGTGCCCGTTGTAAAACATTGTAGAATCACAATTACTCATGTCCTCATTAAAAGTCCAGTTGACATTGCAAAATATGCATTTTCAATTATATATATTAAAACAAATGTTCTTCAGCTTTTGAACTGGTGAAAAAGCAGTTCTGAAAATTCCATAAAATTCTACACAGTGTACCTATAATGCAGTTGATTTCCATATTTTATTATACTGTGGCATAGTGGGTACAGAAACCAGTTGGTCTACATTGTCTCCAGATGTATTTGTTTTACTGTAGACTAGTTTCTTGTGCTCCTTTTCTGAAAGGCAAAAAGAAATGTATGATTAAATGTAATTCTTGTTATATTTTCAAAACAGAGTATTGTTTTATGTTGTTGTTTGTATACATGTGCAAACAACCATCTAAATACTGTAAAATTAGATTTTTGTGTGTACTGTAATCTTTAATCAGTATAATTTGTTACTACCCAAAGAGAGGATTCTAGGAGAATCCTTAACATTTAAACTGTGGGAGAAACCCTATTCTGGAAATTTAAACTATTAATTCTAGTTCCTCAAAGAACACAAATAACCTATTTACTAACCAAGACCTCCAAAGGGGTCTTGAATTATTTGGAGAACCATACATTTCTGTTTTGAAGTTATTTAAACGTATAAGGGCTTCCACACAGTTTAAATCTTAAAAAGTCCCTAAAAAATTATTTTTCAGAGTAGAAAACAAGTGAATAATTCTGTAATACGTACACAACAAACAACTTACTCTTTGTCCTCCATCCTGTCTCGTTTGTCACCTAGTCGGTTTTCCATTAGAGGGCCTTGACGTGCCATACCACAAATATCACGGGTTGGATTGTGTTTACATCTATCCACAGCTCACTTGAAAGCAGACCAAGTCAGGCTATTTTGGAGGAGAAAAATACCTAGTACTTGCCCAAGACAAAGCAGACTGGTGAGTGGTGAATGGAGACATTCAAACAGGCAAAGTTCATTTGTTTCTTTAATTAAATTGATGCATTGCCTTGAGGAGTCTAAATAAATGCACTTATACAAACATCACATAAAAATAGTAATGAGTATAGCTTTATTTCTTATTTTGCCATTTGAACAGGGCGTCAGGTGGCTCAGTAGTTAAGGAGCCAGGCTTGTAGTCAGAAGGTTGCCATTTCGATTCCTGATTGTGCCAAATGTCGTTGCATCCTTGAGCCAGGAGCTTTAAACT
Organism: Umbra pygmaea; assembly: GCA_016801145.1. Taxonomy (NCBI): domain Eukaryota; kingdom Metazoa; phylum Chordata; class Actinopteri; order Esociformes; family Umbridae; genus Umbra; species Umbra pygmaea. Next base: position 3,098 of record JACXGM010003830.1, read on the forward strand.
AAGTTGCTTCAGAGGGATTTCCCTGTAAGTCACTCTGGTTAAGAGCATCTGCAAAATGACTCAAATGTAAAATTGCAATGCATCAATCACAGGTCTGACTTTGATAATTATTCTGCATTTTAGATGGTGCTTTTGTATGTAGGGAAGCATCCCATGAGAATAGCTTTAGATTTTTTTTATTAAATATCAAGAAAGTTTTTACAAATTTCTAAGCAGGTTCAAAATTCTACAGTGTCCCTATTAAACTGAAATATAGATTACTTCTCTATGTAAACACTTCTGGGAATCAGACTTACTGTACAAGTTGCCCAGTATTTTTGTTCTATCGTTTTCATATTCTCTGTAAGTGGTTATGACAGAATTGTTTTCCTCTCTCTACATTAGTGTATAGTAGTGCGAATGTGCAAACCATTCTCCGATCAATAGTGGAAACAACCACGGCCAGCTTCTTCCAGTCCAAACCAGCATGGCAGAGTGCAGCGTGCTGTAAATGTGATCAATGGAAAATGGGCTTACTGTCTGTGGCACCACCTTGCCATGCCAGTAAGGTAGATGTCTTAACCAACTGATCACATTGATCAAAGTCACCTGAAGAACCACACTACACCATACTAATACAGTCAAAACTTGCATTTAATACAAATATTACTCATCCCATGTTAGTATTTAATACAATGAATTGGGACTACTAACATCAATGTGTAGACAGTGACTAGCTACATAACGTGACAAGAATGACAATTCCTTTGCAAGTCGTAAGTCCGTCTCAATACAATGTGATTTTACAGTGATGTCAACTAAGCATGTGGCCGTCAGGAACACGGTAAGGCAGCAAAACTACTACAGAGACGAAGAATCAGAACAGCACTCAGTTAATGAAATGTCTACATTGTCATTATATTGCTAATACACACATGGCACCCTGCAGTATAGCCATGTTTTTGTAGATTATTACATAATACATACATACTTTAGCTGAGTACTGGTACAGAGTCGGTAGATTATCACTAGTGCATACTGTAGCTGAAAAATACTATAGAGTCAGTAGACTACCAGTTGTAAATAGCTGAGTTTGGGAATAGACTCAGCAGATTATTACATAGCGGAGTACTGGTATAGTCTCCGTACATAATCACTAATACAGAGCTACGTTCTGGCCTAGGCCGATAACTACATATAGATGCTAAATAGATTAGCATACAAATCTTCTTATCCAATTCCTTTAGTATTTAAACATCTGGATCATGCAATCTTTTTGAGGACATGCAGTACACTAGTGAAATATGTACTTACTTTTTAGAAATAACAGTGAATTTTTATTTCTAATGAGCACAAAAACCTTAGGTTTTTGCTTTGGTGAAATATACAGAAAGAGTTAAGACTTCAGCCAAATGTGCATATTTCTAACTGCAGCTGAAGATGCATCGATTATTGTATGGCTGCAAATAACAAAGCAATCAAGCAATCTCTGTCTAGGCACGCTAGGTAACTGCATGTCTACGCACGCTAAGCTTGCTCTGGCTCAGGTCATCATATTAAAGCACCAGTGCAGTCAGAAAGGGTTTTTTCCTTTACTTCAGAGGATCTTGAAACAATATATGCCTGAAATAACTCTGAAATTGTCAAAAGTAATGGTCTTTTTGTGAATATTTCATAAAAGGGAAAAACACTGTAATGTCAGAATCAGTGGGATGGTAGATTTGGTAAACTCCAATTTCACAGAAATACATTGACTACAGTGTGCCAATGACTGTTTAGGTTGGGTAATGGGTCAAGGTCAGAGACCATGCTCAGCCTGTCAGATCTGTGAATCAAATACTACTTTCTTACTTGCCTACACATTCATTGATTGAACATTAAAGTGGCTAAAGGAGGCTTTGTGGAAATAAATAATAAATAAATAAAAAATATATATAAAAATCAAACAAAGTAAAAGATTGCATGGAGACATTAAAGGGATATGCAACTTGATTTATCAGTGCATAGCGGTACCACTGAAAAGGTACCTGAGGCTGTTTGTCAGTGTTCAGTTTCCTATCTGTTCAACAGTCCACTGGCTCATGTAGGGCCAGTCGCCTGAGGCAGAATGATATACTATTTAGAGGCACTGTTGTTTTCGTGCATAAGAGCTGGTGTATCTCACCTTTCTCTAGCTGTTCCAATGTCCAAAGATAACAAGGAGTCCATTAAGAAGATTAGACATTTATCTTTACTAACTACCAGTAAAATGTTGCTTTACTCCAGATGTCAGGGCTTTCCCCTGTCACTCAAGTCCTCTTTGGTTTTCTGGATCCGGGAAAAGATCTCTTGGAACAGTGTCTTATACTCCGGCTGGTGTAATTCTTCCTCCTGGTCCCCCATTTCTTTGCTGGCAGCCTGGTGGAGGAAGGACAGGGCTGGCCTTTGTTGGCACCCTGGGGAGGAGGCAGCGGACGTCTGGACCTCCTTATCGCTGTGTGGCCGGCTTCGGTCCGGCTCTTCCTGGTGGCACTGACGGAGCAGCGCGTCATATTTCACCTGCAGGGCACTGTACTGAGCATCGACCTCGTTCAGGAGGGATATCCCACGCCGCTTCACTACCTCTGATTGACGGACGCAAGAGTGCTTGTGGTCGCGACTGCCGTCTCCATCTGGCCCCTCCCCCTGCAGTGACCTCAACTGCTTCTCACTGTTGCAGCGCTTCAGATCGCCGCAACCTTTGACTTTGGAAAGGTAGCTGACCTCCATCAGGTCTCTCTCACGCTCCTCCTCGTCCCCCCAGCCCATGTCCTGGTTCAAGGGGAAGAAAAAGGCATCGTGCAGCATGGTCATGTTGACCCTTGACCTTGATGCCTTGGCGGTGTAGTCGGCTCTCCAAAGCTGGCGAAGCTCCTCAGCCTCACACTCTAACTCTGCTAGTCTGGCCTGGGGATTGATGAAGAGGAACGATGGAGGACAAGACAGGTAGAAAATGGGAGGTAAAAAGAAACTTCAGCAGAATAACAAGAAATTGTTGACTATTAAGAAAATTAAAAATACAGTACTAAAAATAAGATTTTATTTGCTTTAAATTATGAGTTCTTTCTCATCTTCACCTGGCAACCCTCCATCATTTCGAGACGTTGCTCAAGCACCACATTCTCATTGGCTAACATGTCTGCATTCCGCTCCGCCTCCTCCCTCTGAGCACGTTCATTGGCCAGCTGGGTTTGTAGCGACCTTAGTGACCGCTTTAAAGACTCTTGCTCCTCTTTGTGCCACGAACCGTCAGAGGAAGACCAGGAATCAGCTGGTTGGCTGCCGGAGTCGTAACTCAAGAGCCTGGGATGAGTCAAAATCAAAGGAATCAAATGTTATGCCAACTTGATATTTAAGCACTCGTTGAATTAAGTGGCATCAATAAAACCTGTGTCAAACTATTTAGGAGGTGGACTTTAGTATGCATAACTGTGTCTTTGGCAGGTGGAATATGACCTTTGGGTGACAACGCTGATCAGGTCTCAGCAGCGAGACAGTACTATAGTCTGCTTGGCAAGTGTTTTATCAGAGATGAATGAGCTTCGGCAAGGATTAAACAAGAGGAGCCCAGCCCTAAGATGAAGATCTCTGGTCTGAGAGTGTGCTTGAGTAATAGTGTCCTACAACCACCTCAGTTTACAGCTAGCTATTACAAAGTAACTGAGCAAGTCATTACACTGCTGGGCCAAGAGGGGGAAGAAAGCTTTTTAATGAATTTCATCTAAAGTAAGGAGTAGACGACTGACAATGTCAACAGCAGGGGGTCTACAATTTATCTCACCTGTATGACTCGTTCAGGCTGGACACACTCTTTGCCCCATAGGGCCGCCCCGACTTCGTCAGGGGCTTCTTCTTAATAGAATGAACAGGCGCGATCTTATGATCTTCCACCTGACGTTGCAGATCCTCCACCTGGGTCTGTAGAGCATCAATCGCCTCTGTAAGCCTGATCAGAGACACAATCGTCAACTGCTTTTGCCCTCACATCTGTATCGGTAGTTCATCCACCATCTTCAGTGGCTTACTGTTCCATTGCTACTCTGTTTAGGGAAAGGCCTCAAGTTCTCCATGCAGTCATGGATTTAGATGCACGAGCCAGGGATAAGGGTGGCCTGGAATGCATTGGTCAGTCCATGTGAGAACATAGGCTTGTAAGAAAGGTGAGTAGTGTTTCAGCACAACAAAAGGCTCACCCCTGAATCTTGTGCTGGGCAGCCCTGTTGTCCTGCGCTAAGCGGCTGTTGCTCTGCTCCAGCTCTCTGGAGGCTTGGTCCAGCTGCTCATATACCTTAGCATGTTGGTCGTTCACCTGCCTCAAGTGGTCCACCTGCTTAGTCAGGTACTGGAAGAGGAACACAGGGATGAGTAAAGCAGGAGTTAGTTTCACCATGACCGCCTTCAACTTCACTATTCATTTTGACGCTAAAGCTAGGTTTCAACATTCGAGCATTTCATTACATCACGATGAGGTTAAAGACCATAACATCCAGTCTTTCTCCTTATTCTCTCCTCTTTCTTGCTTTCTGATTTTGATCTGCATTTGCTCTGTCTTTAGAAAACATCTACTTCATCAGGCTAAAGCAGCAAATATGACAAGGCAAATATAACAGATCTCAGAGACGACCTTTAGAACTAATTCAGATTAACCACAGACAGCAAAACACCTAAATGTATGGTACATAGAAGCTGTTATCTTGTAATACTATTAACTTACATAACTCAGTATTTCAAAACGAATTTCTCTGCAAGGCACCTAATTTGCTTGTTGCCAAGTGTAGTATTTAAGACTCAGGCTGCATCTCAATTTGCATACTACAAGTACATACTGCACTGATGATAAAGTATGTACTTTTAAGTGTATAGTAAGCTGGTATGCAAGTATTGGGACATACTACCACGTCATGAAATTGCATCTTGAAATATACATTAAAATCATGCAATAGCTTTGCTGGTCAACATTAGACATTGCTCTAATAATGTAAGGAAGAAGCCACTAACGTATAAACAGTAACTAGCTAGCTTTGGTGAAACGTGTGTATTTCTGCTGTAAAAGATAAATCCATTTAGTAAGCTATGAAGTGAAGTTGTTGCTGTCTTAGTGTTTAGCTAACACGCTAGCAAGCTCAGCATATTATTTATTTAGTTTATTTGCTTAGTTTGTTAACTAGTTTTTGTAAATGTTTGTCCTGTGAAAAGTCTGGAGAAAACTCAGCTCTTTCCCTTGGATATTTACCCAAAAAAAAAGCATGCACGGTTGCATACTACAAAAAACCACCGGATGTATTAGACTATTGAGACTTTTGGCATACTATTTGTGTACAATGGTTGAGACTGACTAATGCATAGTATTCAAATTGGGATGCAACCATACTGACCCCAAGACAGAATCTATTTTCTTGTCTTTTGACCTAACCAATGCTGATAGATGGCTAAAGGCCTTTGGCATGTGTGTTGCCTCATATTTATACCCCAGTGAATCATGAAGTCACAGATGACAACTCCAAAGTTCCGAATTACTCTTGGAAAGAAAAGGGCACTAGTACCCTACACACTACAGGACACATTTTGTCCTAGAGCAATTAAAGGAACACTCCAGACCAGTAAACAGTAATAGTTGTGGCGGTCATGCTTCTGACGTGACAGTCAATTCTCAATGTGTTCTGTATTTCCCAACTCGGCCACAGTAAGCGTCCTGAAAAGTACCCAAGGATCAATGTTTCCAAAATACAAAATGTTGGTTTTGAATTTAGTCAATTGGAGAATAAAACTGGACAAATTAAGCTCAGGTTGTCAACTGAATGCCTCCTCTGAATTTAGCAGTAGTTTTTAGATTTCTATAATTATATTGTTTTATGTTTTTAAAGTGTTGTTTGTGCATTGCTAGTAAGGGTGCCTGTAATTTTAGAGCCCACTGTATATGTAACATAACATTATTGACAGGTCAATGTTTACCTATATGTATTATAACATTACTGACAGCATGTTTCCTCCTGGGCCATACATACATGCAGACAGGTAATTAAAAGGACAACACCATTAGATGCATTCTGTCAGTCAGCATTTTGAGACAAGAAAAAGGATTTAGTAGTCGCCTGCCATGAGCTGACCCTACTTAGGGAAATTAATTAGAGTTCATTTGGAAATGTCTAGTGATTGCTGATCGTGAGCTGAGAGTCACAGTTTTACAAATAAACCACAGTCTGTAAATGTAACATTTAAATTCAACTGGCTGAATATATAAACTCTCTAGTATTAGGCTAGCTATTTGATCTGTAGTAATCCTTATTGACAACTCAGTATTAAGATATCCCTTCTATTATTTGCTAATAACACTCTTACTGTTTGAGAACACATTTTGCCATATAATAACCGGTATGTGACAAAAATTATTGTGAAATTTGTTAAGTACACAATTAACTGCATAAACTCCAAAAGCTAGAAAAACGAAATAATTCGAACCTGTAGTAACCCTATTGACCAGTAGGAGGCGGTAAAATAATCTGCTGGGAGTAGAGGATGCTGGGAGTTTAACCAATTTTTTATGAATAAAGGATACACCGAACCAGGAAACAGGGTAACTAGCCTGGTTCCTTTATTTGAGTCAACTGGCTACATGTCCAGTCACTTATCTGACTTATGACATATATGGTAAATAAAAGTACAGCATGAACACATTTCCTATGATTATGTAGTAAAACTAAATAGAAAGCTGAGGGTAAGACTAGATGGTAATGAACAGTGTCATCACGCTCTATGACAGTGGTTCTCAAACCTCTCCTGGGGGACCCCCAGCCATCTCAAAGTTTGGTTGTAGCTATGAACTAGCTCACCTGATTCAAGCAAGTAAGGGCTTGATGATTAATTAACCAGTTGATTCAGGCGTGCTAGCGCTGGGACACATCTAATATATGGCATGGTTGGAGGTCCCCCAGGAGAGGTTTGAGAACCACTGTTCTAGGAGACCTGCAATATGACTGAGACCAACATCCAAACTAGTACAGAGCTGGCCAATAAAATCAACATGTTATCTGAAATGTTATTATAAAGTTCCCATTCCATCACCTTTAGACTGTTAGTAGTCTTCAATGAACCTATAATAAACAACAGGTCGAGCTGAGAGATTCAGTTATTAAGCCATCAGGGTCCAAACCTCTAATCTCGGTATAAGAAGTTCATGGTAGTCTGACTTTCGTAAATCTGGAACACTAATTGGATTTAGGAATTAAAGTGGCTAAAACTAAAGCCTGCACACGCACTTATGGGAGGTGCCTATAGCAGCAAACTGAGACTGTACTTGTTTTTTTTTCTACTTACTGTTCAAAGCCTTACCTCCTGTAGCTAAAGGGTGATTGGTTAAAGACCTTACCTCGATCTCCTGTAGCTGCTCCTGATTGGTGGAGTACATCTGCTGCAGACCTTGCTCTAGCTCTCTGTTCCTGTCCAGCAGGGTCTTCCCCAGCTCAGCAGCCAGATGCAGGTCTGGATTGGAGAAGAGATCAGAATATGATCAATGTTAGGTCTTTACCGAAATATTTTCTTAGGTAAAGACATTACCATCGGTAGGTGTTCAGAGGGAAGATGAGCAGCTGATTAAGTCTAGTGTAGTATCACCAGTGGACACGGAGCCGGAGCTTACTGGACACACACGTGAAGCAACCAATTGTAATATTTAACCCTCACGGGAATATAAAGCCCAGTGGGTGCTTACTGTAACTCCATGAAGCGAGGTCAAATTTATTTTAACAACTAATCTTATTACAGTTTTCTGTTCCAAAATGTGATGTCATTTTCTTCCTTTACCTTTTGCTGAAACGAAGTGCATTGTTTATAAAGGAGAAAAGTTCAAATATAAACACTTCACTTCCCTGAGTAGGCTTCTCTGATCTAGGTTTGGTATACAAACATTTGACTGAATGCAACTCTATAGAAATTAGCAGTTTTTGTAATTTGTTCTTAATGAGAGCATCTGCTTTATGACTAAAATGTAGATGATGATCGGCACTAATCAAATAAAGACTTGGACATGAATGCTTAACCATTGTATTTAAGGCTGTGTACATGTTCCTCTGTCCTCAATGATAGGTGCATCCAATCCTCTTAAAAAGACAACCTATCGGTGTCAGTGGTTAACATTTTATTTTCATATTTTACGTTTTAATGTTATACAGAATGTGCTTTTAGCCAAATTAATTTACAGGAACAATGTAACCTGCTCAAGGACAAATCAAGCACATTTTGTTTCGTGGCAGTGTTAAGCATTAAGTTGACTTTTATTTAAGTAATGTGTGGAATCTAGTCCTAAATTAGATCAATTACAAAGGCCTCAAATATGTTGAGCCAGGTCAAAAACAATCAAAGGTTAAAGAACATTACAACCTAATTCATGCATGTGAAACGGGTTTCTCACATTTAGGATGTGAGGAAAGTGCCTTTTTGAACATTAGACGAAATATTTCAAATATACTAGAGCTGCTTATGTTCAGACCCTGAATGATGCATTTGAGTTGAATATAAAACATCACCTAAGTATTTACATTTCGTTATAAAAAAAATCTAAAGACAAAAGACTAATTTATCTGTGGCTGTTAGGATGACAAATCACAATTTACAACCTTGAAAATTGTAGGCTTAAGTCTGACAATGTGCTCTGCCGCAGTAACCTACCAAATGTGTCCTCTGCACTACTGCTATGGAATACACCTGCCCTATGAAAGCGTGTGTTCATTGTTTCCACACCTGCTTGAAAATAATGTATTAGCCGGTGCTGAGTGTCACATCGTGGCGGCTGCACAACCGCATTCCACTTGAGAGCACTTTCTCGGTCATCATTACAAAAGAAAATATATTTACCACGCTCTAGATCCTGTTTATCATACCAAGGTTCTTCCTCCTTGATTTCGAATTCTTCCACCTCAATCTTATCTGTCAGCATTTTTGCGACACAATTAATCCTCGGGGTACTATTAATAATATTAAACTGGAATTTTCTTGCACAATGCAACGAAGCTTTTAGGTGTTTCAGAAATCCTCCACGCGTTGCTCGTCAGTCTCTTTTACAGAGCGGATGTCTACTCACCGGCTCTGTGCGATAAAAAACGCCTGAACCTAGATCTCCCACATTATGGGACTTTGACGAGTACAAATGTAATACTGTTCAACCAATCCAGTCATATGGAGGAGGGTTTAACTTCACGATGAGAAACGGGAATTGCAGTAGCTACTGCAGGAAAAGCTCAACCCACAACAACCACCCCATATAGCTATTTCATAACTTTTGAAGATATTCACACAAAACGAGTTTGCGGTATTTTGATTTGTTTTATTTGTTTTTTTTCGTATTTTGAAAAAGTTGGATAACTGTACACTAGTACAGTTATAGATCCCTGAAAATTTTCTAAATGAAATCCATAACAACAATGTTTCTGCCATAATGACTTTTCTATCAAGTGCTAAACCAAATTTTATTAACAGACAATGTACCGTTTGAAAAAATCAGTGATAATAATGACCACTATACACATTTAAAATTCCCTGTTGGCTGGGATTATAATGTTGCTATTTCAAGTATTGATGGTAAAATTATGCCAAGTACACTGAAATATATTTAAAAAATTGTTCCACGTTTCATGAGCTGCAATAAAAAATATTAATAATTAGATTTTGTTGAATGTTACATTTATATTTTTGTTCAGTGTACAACATACTAATGATAAGAAGTAATCTTAATAATATCAATAACAATTTTTGAATTCTGGAAATGGCAGCCATTTTGCCATAAGAGGACAATATGTTTTACATCCTCAACATGGTCTGCTATTGAGTGACAGCGTTTCTGACAATATATGCAATAGAGTATTATAATTTCAGTGCCATTCTACTGCTGTATTAACACAGAGTGCCTAAACCCTGGTACTGACCCTTAAAAGAGCAAGCAGCAAGAGATCAAACGAATACCATGTTACAATCAAATTTATTAAATTGTCGATTTTTATTATTATTGGAATGCTGTCTTTGCATTTGAGGTTTATTTCAACAGAATCTGTCAACAGTTTTATTATTTGTTTTACTGCAACAAAAGTTTTGGAAACTTTCTTATGATACCGCTAGAAGATTCAAACCCAGCTTCCAGGCAGTCTTATATAAGTGGAATCAGCCTAACAGTCTTTTTCAGGTAGGCCACTTCATTCCAAGAAAAATAGGCATGTTTAAAGCTGTCCCAAGATTGGGTAAGCATACAGGACAAAGGCAAATCGACTGCTGCAGTGAACTGCCTGAGCAGAACAACATGGCTGTTATAAAAGCACAAATACAGAGATGAACTATTTCACTCTCTATGGTGTGACCTTCACTATTTCATTTTTTGCTTCTAAGAAAAATAAAATATGTCAGCCACAAAAACATTGATTGTTCCTGTAGTCAGACAGTAATTATTAAATCTCTAAAATTGTAATATCTCTGAAATACTTTGGTAACTTTTCAGTTTTTTAATACCTTTCTTATTATTTATATAAGGAATACATTTTGACAAAAGGTCAACTATAATAAGCATCACATTTGTTGCCTCACAGTGTTAATACCTTAAAATATTGTCAATGCAGAAAAACCTATTCTACTTAATGTTGTTTTTACATTATTCAATCAAACAACATTATTTCAGTTAAGATCACACACTAGTTCAGAACCTTCAGGGAAAAATATTAATACCAACATCAATACCAAAACATTTACATGCAAAAAAAAAGTAATATACTTAGTGTTCTTTTCTGTCATGTGCTTTCAAAAGGTGTGCCCGGCTAAAAGCTTTTTCACATTTCAAACATTTGTGGGGCTTTTCTCCAGTGTGAATCATCATGTGTCGTTTCCGTTTCCTAGAGTCATCAAACTTTCTCCCACAGAGAGAACACGGATACGGCTTCTCTCCAGTGTGAATCCTCATGTGCTGAGTGAGATAACAATTCTGAGTGAAACCCTTCTCGCAGTCCGTGCATTTGAACGGCCGCTCTCCAGTGTGGTATCTCATGTGTACCTTCACTTCAGATTTTGATTTGAAACTCTTGCCGCACTCTGACTGTGGGCACTTAAAAGGCCTCTCCTGAGTATGGATCAGGTCGTGCCTCGTCAAGGAAGATGTGCTCAGAAACAGCTTACCGCAGTATTTGCATGGGAAACGCACCCCCGAATGATGTCTCGCCACATGACACTGTAATGTTCTTTGTAATGCGTAGGATTTGTCACACTGGGAGCAGGAGAAGTGTCGATCCTCTGGTTTGCTGTGAACACTTAACATGTGCATTTTCAGTTTTGCGTTGCTGATGAATCCCTTTCCACACTCCCAGCAAAGGCATCTTCTATCTCCTGTGTGTATCTTCTCGTGTTCGACAAGCACTGCCGATATATTGAACTTCTTTGGACAGTGGGAGCACTGATAAGGGAGATCTCCCGTGTGAACCCTCTCATGTCTGACAAGGGCTGCTAAATCTCCAAGGCTTTTCTCACAAAAGGTGCAGCAGAAAGGGCCGCTGAACTTATGGACATCCAGGTAATGTTTCTTGAGGAGCTTGACCCCGTTTAAGTGGTTTTCACACATACTGCATTTCAAAGGCGTGTGCACCAGCTTATGCCTGTCTAGCTTTTCCGAATCTTCAAACACCCTACTGCACTCAGTGCATTGAAAAGGGCTGAGAGTAACTTCTGGTTTCTGTGCCTTTTCAGGGTCAGCTCGGAGTACCTTGCAAACAGTCTTTACAATGTGCTTCCTCATATCATAGAGGTTCTTGAACATCTGTCCACAGTAAGGGCATTTGTGTGGGCGAATATCTGAGTGGGATCTCATGTGAACTTTCATGCTGTAAGATTCTGGCAAACGTTTTTTGCAAATGATGCACACTTTTGACCGTTTCAGTGTTTTGGTCTGGCTGGGTTCGGCGACTGGGTCATGAAGCAGGTTCTGATGTGTACTGATGGAGGATGAGTCACTGTGCTCAGGGTCTTCCTCCAGGTGAGCACCACTGGACGGTTTGGTGTGCTCTCTCTCAGGGTTCTGGTCCGTTGTGGTTTGCATCTTCGATTTTTCAGCTTTAGGACCTGACACAAGTACTTTACAAACATTTTGCTGATGTCTTGTCAGATCAAAATGGTACTGGAAGCATTTCCTACACTGGAGACACTGAAATGGGCGCTCCCCTGTGTGGATTTTCTGGTGGCGCCTCATGTCGGCACATCGGCTAAAAGTCTTTCCACAAGTTGGACATTTCTTCAATGTCTTCTCTTCTGAAAGTTCTGTTTTGTTTTGTCTTCGTTGTTGTGCTAGCAACATCTTCATCTTACGCCCCCTGTTTTGTCTCAGTGTTCTGGAGGGCAACTTAAGAGTAGCAACTTCAATCTTTTGTAGATCAGCAGAAGGCTTTTGAAGCATGGAAGACATGATTATATCGGACACATCTACACTTTTTATTTGGTCTCTGGGACTACCACTCACGTTTTCTGTATTTATTTTATCTGTTGCAACGCTCAAATCGTCATAAGACTTTGCCACCCTATCTTCCCCAACAACCATCACTGTTTTATACCTGGGGTCAACCTCTAAAACAATATCTTCTGTCTCATTTTCAACAGTTTCGATCCCCACACAAGTCTCTACATCATTACCAGTACAAACCTCAACAGACTCATGCATCTCAGAGTCAGCAAACTCCACAGACAGCTTGTTGTCTGTCTCACATCCCAATCTTTCTTCTCTTTCTATCACAATGATACTTGTCCCAGATTCAACCACAGTGTACTCTGTCAGTGTTGCAGTTTCCAGTTCCACCTCTTTGGTGAATGTACCCATGTGGACATTTTGTGGGTCTCTGGTCTGTCCTGTTGTCGTCTCCACTCGTTCCACTGGAGCTAAACAAAGAGCTGATAGAATGCAGTCCCCATCGGAAGAAGAAAAATTATCTAAAAAGAGAAGAGGAAAGGATAAATGAAACACTATGGTTTAATTGGGAATGAAGGTAATTGTCCACTAGAGAAGATGAGCCAACATCAAGCACGGATTCTGTGAGTGATGGCTACCATGGGTGTCCAGCTGGCCTAGGTCTCTGTGGTACTGAAGCAGCGTCTTCAACTGCTCAGTGTGAGACACAACCTCAACACATTCCTCCAGAACAGAGGGGACATCCTTGAGCAAGGAGGCGGCCTGACACATAAGGGAATAAAAGGATTAAGGGATGATTCAGAAGACATTCTAAACCTTTGTGACTAGTGGTGCTTCACTGATTTGGCGATGGTGTTACTCTCAGTACCTGTTGAAAACTTGACACCGGAAGTAGATTCTCAAGTCTTGAAAGAAAGTGATGCATGAGTTTTTCTATTGCACCATCATAATTGGGACCAAATTCCATCGGAAACACATCCTGATAGAAAGACATTAGTATTACTGAAACATTTAGCTCTAAGCAGAAAATATCTAGGCCTTACAAAAACCTCAACATTCCTAAGAACTGTTAATAAATTGGGGCTCAGCATGACATAGTGGGCTAAGTGGCTGCTTTGCAGGGCAGATACATTACAGTGGTCACAAGTTTGCACCTAACCAAGACTTTGGCTGGAGTTCCAGCCCTAGGCAGTGCCTATAGGCACAGCACAGCCAAGGATAATGTATAGATAAATCAAACTATGTACCTTCATCTCCATCAATTCCTTGTTTACAGATCGGGAGCCTGTGAGCTCTATTATGGAAGTATAGTTGGTGGATGTGTATTCCTTCTTTGTGTGTGTTGACTAAAGGCCTCTGTGTTGGTCAAAGTGTGCTAAAAATTGGACTTCTCAGTGACGTGGTTGGAGGAACCATGTGAGCGACTTCCACTGTCCCACGCCTGTTAAAAGGATTTACGGAGTTGCCGACAAGGCAGGGTCAGACGGGAATTTGAAATGACCAATTTTGTGGGGGGAAATACATATTTTTTATTGTCTATGAACCAGATTAATTGTATACCTTACTGAGTACTAAGTACACAGCTAGTCCAAAACCACACTGACCTGGAAGAAATTATCCATCTCAAGTGGGTTATTCAGCAGGTTTTGAATCAGCCTCAGAAAGTTGGATTTAAGTAAATCTCCATCATCAGTCTGCAGGAAAGTTAGAGTCAAACATTGTTTTTCTCAACTTTATTCTCTACAATGTGTGCACAATCATTAGGCAAGTCCGTACTTTGACCATATCATCATTATTATGAATAAGTTCCAACTCCAAGCTGTATTAACTGGAATGCTTATTGGATTTAAGCATATCAGGTGATGTGTATTTGTGTAATCAGGGACGGTGTGGCCTAAGGAGATCAACATGCTATATCAAGGTGTGCATAATAGTCAGCTTCTGTTCCTCTGGAAAAATGGGCCAAAAAAGAGATTTAACTGACTCAGAAATGTAAAACGCTATCAAAAGTCTTTCAGAGGGATGCTGCACTCTTGAAATTGCTAAGATATTGGAGCGTGATCATAGAACCATCAAATATTTTGTTGCAAATCGTCAACAGGGTCGCAAGAAACGTGTTGGCAAATTAACTGCCAAAGACTTGAGAAGACTCAAACGTGAAGCAACCAGGAACCCATTATCCTCCAGTGCTGTCATATTCCTGAACTGCAACCTACCTGGAGTGCCCAGAAGTACAGGGTGTTCAGTGCCCAGAGACATGGCCAAGGTAAGGAAGGCTGAAACCCGACCACCACTGAACAAGAAATATTAGTTGAAACATCAAGACTGGGCTAAGAAATATCTGAAGACAGATTTCTCAAAGGTTTTATGGACTGATTAGATTAGATTGACTCGACGGACCAGATGGATTGGCCCATGGCTTGATCAGTAACGGACACACAGCTCCACTTCGACTCAAACGCCAGCAAGGTGGGGTACTGGTATGGGCTGGTATTATTAAACTGAGTTAGTTGGACCTTTTCGAGTTGAAGACTCTAACTTCACTCCTAAACCTACTGCCAGTTTTTAGAAGACACTTTCTTCAAGCAGTGGTACAAGAAAAAGTCAGCATCTTTCAAGAAGACCATGATTTTTATGAAAGACAATGCTCCATCGAATGCCTCAAAGTACTCCACTGTGTGTCTAGCCAGTAAAGGCCATAAAGACAAAAGAATAATGACATGGCCCCCTTCCTCACCTGACTTAAACCCTATTGAGATCTTGTAGTCCCTTCTTAAACAGTCAATTTACAGTGAAGGAAAACAGTACACCTCTCTGAACAGTGACTGGGAGGCTGTGGTTGCTGCTGCACAAAATGTTGATCATCAACAGATCAATAAACTGACAGACTCCATGAATGGAAGGCTTATGACTGTTATTGAAAAAAAAGGGTGGCTATATTAGTGAGTGATTTGTTTTTAAATCTCAATATTTTTATTTGTAGATTTTGAGTTGTTTGTTTATTATTCTCACTTTAACAGATGAAAATCAAAAGGTGAGATGGGAAACTTTCCATTTTCATTTAGTTGCATAATTATTCTGCACACTAATAGATGCCCAACAATTGTGCAAAGATTCTCTAAAGAAATTCAAAACCTAACGTTTACTTTCTTAACCATTCAGTGTTGAGGTGTATTCACATTTTGGATTGACCGGGAGCACTGTAGTTGTTCAATTATAAAATGAATCCTCAAGAATACAACCTGCCTAATAATTGTGCACACAGTGTAATTTATAAATGTTACACATTTGTAATAGATCCAGGTTCCATAAATCAACTAATGGTCTGGCAGATATAAACACAAGATGATCCTCTGCCCTAAGGTGCCCACCTGTGTCCCCAAGAGAGACGTGAGGGTCTGTATTCTGTCCAGGTGTGGCTGAATGGTCTCAGGGTCTGTGATTGGCTTGGAGTGGCACAACTCCAGCACCAGCTGAAAAGAGAGTAAACCAGTCAAACTGTAGTAGGGAAACAAAATTGACCAATTATAATCACTCAAACATTCCCTTCATAATGATGAACACTTGCTCTACCCCTCTCTCACCCGTGCGCGAAGACCCAGAATAAGTTGGGCCCTCTGACTGCTATTCAAAAGCTCTGGAACCATGTCTGTGACCATGGTGACAAACTCCTCCAGCATCCCATAATCCATCACATGTTTCTGTTTGACTGTTTGCCAGATGGCTCCTGAGATCAACCGCAGTGGTGAGAACATGAGGCGTAGAGATGGGAGGGGGAGACCTGAGACAGACAAGTTGAGAACTAATTTAAAAGAACCCATTATGTGCCAGACAATTATTAAGTCATCTAAGCTCCCAGCAGTGTTTCCATTGCGTTCATTTTACCATGGCACTGCACCACGGCAAAAATACGGCAAGAAAAGAAATATAGAAATTATTAATTCACTAGACAAATTTATTGCATTTGCTTTTCACCTAGATAATCTGTCAGGTTATGACACAGTTCATAAGGTTATTGAGCTCATTGTGCTATTATCTGTATGCACATTAAACACAGAGCGCACTGTTAACCAATCAGTCCAGTCAGGGATAGAAGTGATGAAGCTTATATCAAAGTGACATCGCAATTCGGAGTCAGACTTTTCACCTGATAGCTAATCTAGTAGCTAACTAATATATTTAATACAAAATGTTATGTAGGCCTACATTTAATGTAACTACATATTTAAACCAGCAACCTTCTGACTACAAGTTTGACTCCCTAACCGCTGAGCCATCTGACACCACACTTAAACAAAATCCCAGAGGAAACACTGCTGGGCCACACTTGCATTTCAAACCATAGCTCTGGAACTATTTAGCCCATAACCTTCCACTTGTTCTGTTATGCTTTCATCAACTTGCCTAATCAAAAGAAATAACTTAATGTTTTAATGGGTTTAATCTGTAGGCCAACATCAGGGGCGTCAGACTGGGGGTAAAACCAATACTGATTACCAGGGCCCAAGGGGAGAGAGGGCCCTTGAAAAGTCTTATATATATATTATTTTACATGGGGTGGAGGAACATAGGGCCCAGGGTTTTGTGCTACGCCCTCGGCCAACATAACTAAGAACCCAATATTATGAACAATGCTCGTTATGAAAAATGCACAGTGGAAAATGTTGAGTATCTATGAGAGAAAATGAAACCTTGTATGTACATTCAAAAACAACCCATGACCCACAGGAGTGAATGAGTTTCTTTTGATAACAGTAGGTTTTAATTACAAGTAGTGTTGCTTCTGGGCCGGCCTAGCGAAGCATTAAAAATACTAGATTAACTAAACTATTATCTGAAGTTTTTTAATCAAATTACCTGCCTCAAATTATAGCGTTTAATAAATATACGACATCCTGCGATATCTAAATAAAACTGATCAACAAACCATACGAGTTAGACGTTCTGGAACGATTCCCGTTACCTCACAAAATCAGGCGCTAGCTAGCTATCTGGGAAGTTAGCCATAGTTATGTCCTATCTAGCTCTCTAATGTGTCATATAGTTATACATTTTACCTTTCCCTCCAGACATTTGTTTCTGCATAACTCTCTACAGCAGTTACACCTGAATCTAATACGTCGATTAAAAAATCCAAACGTTTCGCTGCACCGTTTGTGTGTGTTATTGAATGGAAAGTGCAGGGGACTTATTTAGAAGTTACACATCAGGCACCGGTAACGTGCATAGACAGTATAAATGAATGGACGAACAGACGCCATTCATTCCTTTGGAGAGCAAGTGAAGTAATGCTGCGTTCCATTTGTACTCGGAGGTCGGAAATTCTGAGCTCCTAGTCGGAAATTTATGGAGCTACATTTGTGTATTTATATCGCAATCAAAACTTTTTGCTTTGAAACAAAACTTTTTTTTTAAAGCAAAACACATGTTTTAATCACATATTATATAATATATATAAAAAAAGTAGGAAAAAAATTGCTTGCAAAACACATTTTTTTGCTTGCAAAACCAAAACCTTTGCTTGCACAACCAAAACATTTGCTTGCAAAACATGTTTTGTCGATGAACTCTTGACCCCATTCCTGTCGGCTTCCCAATTGGTCAACACAGCAGAACATCAGAACGTGGGTCATCTAATTGTTAATAATTCTTAGTTTACTGTAGCTAGTAAGTGTATTTACCATACGCATAGACACATTCAATTGCATGTACAGTAATGTTGATAGGGAATATAGTTTAGTGTTCATAGTAGTTAGCTAGCCGTGTCGACAAGTAGCCTTATTAAACCATGCATTTATCAGTCCAGTAGATCGTGAAAATTACCTGGCAAATCAATGTAATTGTTTTCACCACACTAAACTACTATCACATAAATTAACACTGAACTGTTCATGTAACTTACCTGATATGTCAGAGACAATATGGCCTTATTTAATATTTTTGTTTAACACGTCTTAACTGTCCATAGAACATTATTGTTTACTCAGGTACTAAACTAGACGTTAGCTTTAGTATCTAGGATGACATAGGCTAGATAGTAATTACAAAGCCAGCTAGCATTACTATAAGTCTTTGGTGTATCTTTATTTATATAGCAAAACCAAAATTGTTTGTTGCCTTCAGATACAAACATTTCATGTGCAATTTCAATTCTAACTCCTTTTATTGACACTAATCGAACAATGATAAACAATGTGACCTTAATACTGTGTACCTTAAGATCCCCCACCCGGTACCGCCAGAAGAGAACTGGCCACCCCCTTGAGTCTGGCCTTTCTAGATTTCTTCCTAGGTCTTAGCCACTGTGCATCACTTCTTGTTGCTTGCTCCTGGGGGTTATAGGCTGGGTATCTGTCAAAGCACTTTGTGACAACTGCTGTTGTAAAAAGGGCTTTATAAAATAAATTTGATTTCTTACTGGAAAAACTTAATTAGAATGACTTGAAAACAGTTAAATCTTTAATAATAACTGAATAAAGTTTGGAGTGTAAGAATCTAATGATGTATAATCATTGTCTCAAACATGATTTTGTTTACCTCTCCACAATTCAAAAGGTTTAAAACCTAGAATACACTGCAACACTGAACCAAGATGAAGGTTGACATAAATCATGTATCATTACAATTAAACCAAAAAAGTTGTCGGTTCAATTACTCTTTTGGCCGAAATGCATTTCAGTTCGCCACAGCTAACGACTGGAATGAGCTACAGAAGACTCTGAAACTCATGGCCACTGTCCCCCTAACTTCCATTAAATCTCAATTATCAGAGCTTCTGTCTGACCATTGCACCTGCTGACCCCCCCCCCCACATGTACACTACCTTTCCCTATCGGATCCATTACCGTGGCACTCTGCCAAATAAGCACCTGTGTAGTATATACTGACTTGAACAGTATTTATTTTAAATATATTATTTATCAGCTGTTATTTGCACTGCTACCATTTGCACAGTAAATTATCATACTAATGTTAACTTATTACATTGTATTTCCCTGCTATGTATACTAATTCGATCCACCTCTAAACCTAAGATTTCTTTGCACTAATTTTACATGTACTTACATCTACCTCATTCAATTTCAACTGTATTTCAACTGTATTTTTTTATCTTTCGTCTTTACTGTACCCTTTGTGTAATTCTTGTGTATTTGTATTTATGTGTAACTCTGTCTGTACTTGCACCTTTTTGCTTTATCTTGGCCAGGTCGCCGTTTTAAATGAGAAATTTTTCTCACCGTGGCCACCTGGTTAAATAAAGGTTAAATAAAAAAAATAAAAACTGACTGCCAAATTTAATTGTGTCCTTGAACAAGGCACTTTACCCTAAGTTGCTCCAGGGGATGCCCCTGTATTCACTAAGTCTCTCTGAATAAGAGCATCTGCTAAATCAGCAATACTCATTCCTGCTCCCGCAAGCCGCAATTCTGTAAGTTTTTCATCCAACCCTAGTTGCGATTACCCTGAGTTGGCATTTAATTCTAGTAATGTTTAGCATCACCTGTGCAAAATTTGATTTGCAACGAAAATTGACAGAATAGCATCTCACGGGAACATGGAATGAGTATCGCTGCACTAAATTATTAAAACTGTAAAGAGGTTTTTGTTTTACACATTTGTTTCAGATCCTTTGACAACTTGGCCCTGATTGATCTGCTAACCCCTACGTTCACCTACGGCAGGATGCAATCTCCCAGGGAGGATTGAAAAATCTAGAATCAAAGCCAGGGTTAAGATTCAAATTGGTAAGTATATATTCATATTTTTTTTTAATATTTAGATATTGATCAATACAAATGGTTTACCCCAGTGGTTCCCAAACCTCTCAAGTACCACCAGACAGGCCACAGTTTAACTGTAGCCCAGAACTAGTTCACTAGATCGACTAATCAAAGAGTTGTTGATTTGTAGAAAAGTTGAATCAGGTTAGCTAGCTTCAGGGGTTGTTTAAATACATGGACTTACTGGGGGTACTTGGGGAGAGGTTTGCGAATCACTGGTTTACCCAATACATGTCAAATAGCCAAACAGTGTGTGACTCCAATATCGGTAACACTCAGACAGTTAAGAATATATTTAACACCAATACTTTCTTTTCACATCCTGAAAGCTGTGTAGCCATACTATCTGACAGTGTTAAAGACATTTTTTTTTTAAATAAACAATTCTCTAGGTGTATCTATATTATGAAGCAGGTGGTTGGCGTCTTGAAGGGGATCTTCGATGTCCATGATGGGCCACTTCTACTGCAGCTTGTCAAGTCTCTGCAGAACTTAATGGAAAACAGGAAAGTGGCAAAAATCTAAATAGTTTCATGTGTCTCACTTCTTTGTGCACAATTTCAGAGCTCAGCTGAAGTAAAACCAGAATTGACTTCTTTAAACACAAGCAATGGACCACAATGATTTGTTGTCAACAAATTTACATTAATTGATATTGTTAGCTCATTTGAAAGATTAACATGTTATGACTTAATGTATTTAATATACTGTAAAATCATCTACCTTGCTATACTGCCCTCCTGTCTGCAGTCTCCTGTCTCAGATTGCAAGTAAAATTTGTGACAATTACTTTTCAAATGCTTTGGATAAAAATGATCATTAAGAGCTTATATACATTTTGCTAATAATCTATTTTAAACAAAGATGTATTCTATTTTAAACAAAGATGTATTCTATATGTTGAATATTTGTAATCAGTTTGTTTTACCTGAACTAGAGAATTTTCAGTCATGCTCCAGTGTTACTGCTCCAACATTTCTGCTCTGCCACCATGGTGTATTTGATCTACACTCACCTAAAGGATTATTAGGAACACCCGTTCAATTTCTCCTTAATGCTATGATCTACTCAACCAATCACATGGCAGTGGTTTCATTGCATTTAGGGGTGTGGTCCTGGTCAAGACAATCTCCTGAACTCCAAACTAAATGTCAGAATGGGAAAGAAAGGTGATTTAAGCAATTTTGAGGGTGGGAAAAACATCCAGTATGCGGCAGTCTTCACTCCAACAAAGAAATCAATCCATGTGAAGAAAGGACTGGAAAATAAAAGAACAGAAGACTACTTCAACAGCATATACAATAATGCATATGGTAGCGTCTTTATATTAGCTTCCAATACAGAATAATGTGTTCCATCGAAAGAAATTAGATGTTCTACAGCTTTAGATTAAAGTGGGGTGCTTAACAATTATTATATATATTTTTTTTAGTTAGTAATACGTTGGTACAGTACACTGTAAAATGCATCTTCACACTGAAAGATTAACCAGTATGTTTAACAGGCTTTGGAATACTGTAAAAAGTGAGGACTGTTCTGAGGGAGATATGTTGCCAGTAGGTGGCGTAGGTTACTTCTCTGAGAAGTACTTTCCTATCCACAATATTCCGCAGGAGTCTGCTGTGTTGCAGGTCTATCATTACAATTATTACAAAAACTTAAGCCCATGTAAAATTCAGATGTCTGTCTCATCTTTTGTCTGCTGAGACATATTTTGTCTGCTAATATTGTTGCTGCATGACTACATGATCTCCCTAGTCCAGCAATGCATGAACCCCCTGCTGTTTGTAGTACCCCTGCCTCAATAACAAGGACCCAAGGATTGTGGTAGGGTTTCCGAATACTCTGGCTAGGCTAAATGTCTGTTTTTAAATACACATACTCCCCTACTTTCTTAATTAAAATACAATCTACATTACAAATACTGGTAAGAGTCTTGAGTTTTTCAAGTTGTTCATAGCCTGCCAATCACTAGCAATGGATTCAAAGAAATAACAAAACATACTTCCATAGGTAATTCTGGGCATTTTTTCATATCATCATCACAGATTTCAACTGTAGAATAATGAGGGAAAGTAACTCTTGTTTTAGAGTAATCCCAACTATAATGCCCAGCCCAGGTAGGGCTAGCATAAACAGCAACTGAGAAAGGACTCCTTATATATATTAGTTTATTTTATGTATTATGTTCAGCCGTGATATATTAGCCAGTTGGCTCTTTATAAAAGGTGGCCAAACTAGAGAGAGGTGTCGGTCATTGTTACAGTGTCATGATGTTGGAAAGATGTTCCCGGGAGAGCGCAGCCACATCACTCATTGAAATAAATGGGCTTCTCGTGCGCAATTCCACTTTTTTACCATCCATGTGCAGGCGCCTTCAGGGCTCATACACACAATCGCAGCACTGCCATTGTTGTGAGCGGAAGCGCCCTATTGACTGCAATTTGAGAAAGGCTTTGCGTGCCGCTCCTTGCTGCGGACTGCAGCGCTTTGCATTTTGAAGAGGGAGACGGGAAGATAGAGCAGTGGTCTAATAAGCCAGATGCACATGGGAGGCGGTGACAGCTGCGCCCCACGCAAGGTACGGTGCAGGGCATCATTGTAGAAACTAGAATGCACACAAATCAGCTCATACTCCATTTTGGTTCAGAACAGTATGATAACCAACTGTAATCCAATTGGTTGGGGTTCAGGAGGTCAGCGGTATTTGTGCCAAAGTACAAATTATTTTAACTTTGGCCGCTGTGGCTCCACAATATTTTGGAGAGGTGCACATCGCTTTGCTGGACGCAGCGGTTTAGGAGAGTGCCGCTACATCACTCATTGAAATGAATGGGTTTCTCGAGCCTAATGCCACTTTCCTGCCTCGAATGTACAGATGCTTTTATTTTCCATAAACCAGCAGCTTTAGTCTTTTGGTGCACAGATGAATGTGATAGGCTATGTGTTCCGGTGGTGGGTTGTGTGCAGTGACAGTATCTGAAGATTGTGTGTATCGATCGTTTATGCATAGTGATAGGCTGTTATATGTATTTGGGGATTTAGGTTTTACCACAAATGTGTTAATGAGGGTTTAGAATCAGCCCAAAAACCTGCCACTTGCGAATATTTTTTCACCCTCGACATTGTTTTCAAAATAGACCAATTAATCAGAAAATCTGCAGACATGGCAACACTGCTCCTAATGAACCCACTGTGTGTAAAACATTATTTTGGTATCAACGACCGATGTTTACATTACAATGTAGTAATGATAATATAATATTTCTCTCTCATAAATATATCTGCCCAATTCCAGCCTTGCTGAAGTAGCCCCAGATCATCACAGACCCTCCACTAAATTTCACAGTTGGAGTGAGACACTCTGGCTTGTAGGCCTCTCCAGGTCTCTGTCTAACCATTAGACAGTGTTGGGCATATCTGAAAATTGGACACATCAGAGATGATGACCTTCCTCTAAGGTCCATTATGATCTACTGCAAACCTCAGACTGGCTCTTTGTTTTCACCCTCTACCAGTCTGTAGCTTTGTTGTCACAAATGTCTGCTACTTGACCTGGTTCTTATGAACTGCTGATGGCAGCAACCTAACGCTCATAAGTATCCCTCTGCCAGTAAAGTCAGAATTGAACCCTTCTTTTCCTCACTCAAACGTTTCCTTTTCAAATCATTTGGAATGGTCAATAGGTATATTTGTTATTCAAATGATTTTTAGGTACTACTAGTATTTTGCTATTAATTGCTATTGCAAGCGGATAGTAATGACCACTGCAGTGTTATTTATATTTTGCTCATTAAATAAGATTTGATTCAGGCAATCACTTAATCAGTACCTAATTCAGTAGAATGAGTTGGAATTCAACAGTCACTGGAATGCAATGAATGAAAAATCTCTGAACTCTGTTCATAATGATGGGCATAAAATGTAAAAAGGCAGCAACGTTAAGATTTCCGGTTATCGTTTGTTGCCTTCAAAATAAAATTCAAAGGTAAAACGCTATGTGATGTGTGAAATCAATCTTGATTGCAGCTTTGCATAGTGCAAACTAAAAACATGTAACATTTTTTAAAAGGTTTTTTTTTTATGATTATTTGACAGGAGAAGAGGAAGCAGAAGCCAGGGAGACCGGTAGGGGGGGACAAAGAGTAAGGGCACAGTCAGCCGAGCTGGGGCTCGAACCCCCATCGCCAGCGGACATGCGCGCTTGGGAGTCCGGATCTTAGACCACTACTCCAACTCGGACACTAAAACCAAGATTAATGAGCTGGTGAATTTTGAAGAATGATTAGTGCTAATCCTCAGTGCAAAATCTGTTGCAGTAAAAGTAATCTATATTCAGGAGAAAGTCTATTTAACCAAATAATTTTTAAGGGATACTGCCTACCAGATTGAGAATACCCACATTTTTTACTCCCTGCACAACCCCAAATGACATTGCAATGTACTATATCACCCTCTTACTCTATCTTTAGTATTTGCCAAAATACACTGCAGCAGATGTTTGACCCTTGCATTTTAAACCCGATATTCTATACAAATGTAATTTTAATTTTAACAAATATGAATCATTATTAGTGTTTATTTATTTTTTATAATTATAATTAAGGACAGTTTTAAAACAGTTTTCTAGAAATACATCGTGTACAATTATTTTGGAAACTCCGTGACCCGGAAGAGCTTTTGGAAATGATCATGTCACAAGACATGCCTGCTGACAATTTCTTCAAGGCGAAGCTCTTCGATCATTTCTACCAATTAGTTTTATCAGGTTCGATTGGTTTTTACTTCAGTCACATCCAAATCTGTACAGTACATTACTGGGGCGAGTACAGCGAACTTGCTATCATATTACATATCGGTGTTAAGACCCCAAATAACATACTTTCTTGTGGGCTGTTATATGCTCTGGTCTGGGTTTATCGCTCGGCAGTCTATGACAACACAAGACAATGCGAATTAAGATGAAAGTATTTGCTCACCAGATTATGTTGCCGAAAAAATAACATGTGGATTACAAAAACTCACCACGCCTTCAGGTTTGTTTATTTGTTGTTTGGCACTAAACTGCGTGTTCTTGCACAATTGGATAATCTTAGAGCTAATGACATCTTTCTAAAAACTAGAATGGCTATCTAACCTTAGTTGCCAGTCGGTGCCCAGCCACTTCCCTATCACTGACAAATCTGCAGCGTTATTGTCGGTAACGATATGTGTCATCTACAGCTGAGGACATTGCTTTTTGTAGCGTGGGTATTGGGATACACCGCCTTTCTTCTCGCAACCAGGAGGATGTGGACGGGGAAATACGTGCGCAGTCCCCTTGCCCGTTCACTTTTCCTAAACATGGTGAACGACAGCGAAGAAGTCGAAAAAGAAACCCAAGAGGTATGTGGTTCTTTCGTTACAGTTAGCCGTTCGCTCTTAAAGAGCTCAGCCGTTCCGTTAGAATATATCACACTAATCCCTGACACGATTGCCAGCTGACATTTAAAGGCAAATGTGTTCAGAAAGAGCTACTCTTCCCTTGGTTGCCGTATGGAATTCTAATAATTCCTGATAAACTCTTGGAATGGTTAATATTTTTTGATGACATATTAGCTGACATGACACATATAGCGTAGTTGATGCGTCAAACCAGATAAAACTGTGTTGAGTAACGAGTTGCCGCCACTGTATTTTCTCCTAACAATATTATTTCTCATTCTTCTCAGTGGTACAGGTGTTCTTCAGAATTGTTGGGGGAGGCTGTGAGGCCTCTGTTTGTGCAGAGCAACCTGGACCAGGACACCCAGGCTTTTTTGAGACGAAGCATAGAGAAATCTGGATGGATGTTCACCCAGCTTTACCACTCATTAATTTCCACTGTCCTTAGCCCTCTGGTGTCACGAACCTCCATAAATGGGTAGGACCGGACATCTCTTTAATGCATTCTATCACTGTCTTTCTCAAACCCTCCATCTGTCTTGGATCTGACCATGTTTATTGCTTGCATTGTTTTCTCAAATCTGTTACTTTCTCAAATGAAGGTGTGAGTTCACTTTGATTGAACGTTTGCTATGTTGTGTGAATACTCTGACACGAACTACCTGTTATCCCAAAATAGGATGCAATGTCACTTTTATAAGCCTTTGAGGGTTTTGAAATCTCATTGGCAATAAATCAGCATTGTGTTTACTGATGACCAAATTAGTTTGTTAATGAACCTTCCATACAGTCAAATAAAAAAGACATGATAATGCTGCATGCTTTTGTTGGTTTTGGATTTGGGGCCTTGAACATGCGCAACCAAACCAGTGCACTGGATCTCAAACCAAACCAGTGCACTGGATCTTACTTAATCGGTTTTGGTGTTTCACCAGTAAGACCACACCCATCACTCAAATGCACCTGGGATTGGTTTAAACAAGATGCTGGACCGTAACACAGAGACAAGATCAGAATTAGAGCTGTGACAAATAAAAATTTTCCTTAAACTTTTGACAGGTATTTTATAATTTATCTAAATATAAGAAAAAATGCATTACATTCCGTGCAAATTGGCACACGTAGCTTGTTGGTTCTGTCCAATCACATCATAAAGGCTAGTTAGTAAAACAAAAGTAAGTCTTTGATTCAGAGCCTCTTTTCCCAAATAAACTCTCCCCTCTGTCTGACAGAACCTATTGGGATATTTCCCTCTCCAACGGGACATACCTTTTAAAACAATGAATATTACAGCAGTTTTAGGCTGAACAAGTCCAGGGATGTCTGGAATTATTTGTTTGCTGTTATTTTAACCAAACGTTGGGCAACTAATTACATATGCTTCTGGGTGTGTTTGATTCTGTCAGTTTTGTTCACCTTTATTGTGAAATATTTAAATGTGAGTTTACAAAAAACTTTTTGTATTTATTTGTCCACATCTGTTGTTTTTCTTTACCTTCCAGGTTACTAGGCCGCGGCTCTATGTTTGTGTTCTCTGTCGATCAGTTCCAGAAGCTCCTTCGCATTGCCCCCGAGTGGCAAGCAGAGAGACTGCTGGACCTGGGGGCTGGTGATGGGGGTGTCACTGAGGTCATGGGTGCCCACTTTAAAGAGGTCTATGCCACTGAGGTCTCTACTCCCATGAAGTGGAACCTCCAGAGGAAGAAGTACAGGTTAGTAACATTTTCTCCCCCCATTTTGCAATATCCAATTGTACTTCCATTATGATCCTGTTTCAAGCTTGGGAAAGTTGATGAACACTGCTTGTCCTTTAAGATCTCCACACCAAACCACTCTGCATGTATACAGTCACCTGTGTTGACAACTCTAATCAATTACTTGGACTGTTTCAAAGGGTGTCGAGAGAGGAGGGAGGATCCAGAGAAACCCGTCAGTCACAGAGTCCTCTATCTTTTCTCTTAGGCTTTTAGATATTGACGAATGGCAGCACACTGGGTTCCAGTACGACTTGATCAGCTGTTTGAACCTGCTGGACCGATGTGACGACCCCCTAGATCTCCTCAGGGCTATTAAACGCTCGCTGGTGCCTGGCACGGGGAGACTCATACTGGCTGCTGTCCTGCCCTTCCAGCCTTGGGTGGAAATAGGTTAGACAGAGCATAGATCAACAACACAGGATAAAGACTTAGAGCTATGCTTTAAGACTTTCACCTAAAGCATATGGTGATCCCAATGAAATGTGTTAATGTGCATAGAATTGCTTTTTAAGTGCAATTGAATTGAAAAAAAAAATGTATCTTGATAACGGCCTATGGGTTCAACATAAGTGAGAACTATTTATTCTTAGGGAAAAGTTGAATACCAGGTTTAAATACAGCTCTCTGTCTGTTGGTCTGAAATCAGTTTTTTATTGGCTAGACTCCAGTCACTTTGACACGCTAAGCCACTCTATCTATTCAGAATTGAAATTCGCATGGAGTTTTGAATACCGTATTCACTTATGTTCCATCTTACAACAGGGGCCACCTCGTCTGTTGATTGTGCTTGATGGAACATGTATGGCAAAGTTAGTTTAACTTTGAATATCCTTGTGGGACTGCTTAACAGGGACAGTATAGAATGGCTGGGCCAATCTGACTTGTGTTCAGTTGATAGAAAACTGTTGTTTGGATGACCAGTATAAATGCAGATGTTACTTATTGCTTCAAGGCACACCCACTAAACAGGAGCAAACTTAACTCAGTCTAAGAAGCTGCTAGAAGGCCTATCTCCTGAATGTTTATTTTTTACATCCATAGGTGGAAAATGGCAGCGCCCTAGAGTGCACATTAAAGTGAATGGGAAGAAGTGGGAGGAGCAAGTCACTCACCTGTCCAATGAGGTGTTCCGGGAGGTGGGATTTGAGGTGGAAGCGGTGACTCGGTTGCCATACCTGTGTGAGGGGGATATGTACAAAGAATATTACGTACTGGATGATGCAGTTTTTGTCCTGAAACCTGTGGAGGATTGAAGTCAGTTACTGTCTCAGGGTGAATCTCAGTTGCCAAAATTGGGATCGGGTTCTTGTCTGCCTCTATCTACAGGGACCTTAAACTGCTGATTGTATTTGTAAATGAGACTGAAGGTTTTTCCATTTTGATTTCACCCATCCTGCATTTTCAGATTATTGCAAACTAAACAGAGAAGACATTTTAGATTATTGAGATGCACCCTATCAGCTTTCCTATAGGAACTTGTACAGTTGGGGGCTTCATTTCACTCTGTGCTAGCTTTGTGTGAAATTGGTTGAGGTAAAGATTATTTTTAAGAATAATTTTTCAAGAGTAATTCTTTAGTCTGCTGATGAATCCTGGTTTAAATCTCAGGTATTGTAGCTCTTGTGTGTATCAACTCTTCATATGTCATGCTTCTACATTATTTTAAAAATACAAACAAAATGGATATTAACTGTTGGACATAAAAGACATTCATAAACATTTCATTCTGTGCCAACATATCACTTTGAAATAAACCACTGAACCTCCTAATGTCCACTTCTGGGATCTGTTATTTAAAATGGGACTAAAGGTGGCATTTAAATATTTGTTCAGTGTATGTAGTTATATAGTGGGATTTAAGGGGAATTTATTTTCATTCTACTAAAATATTAATATAATGTGTAATCATCAGTATGTTGTTTTTCACTTGTATTTTCTGCAAAACGGTATCATTTTGTTACAGTGACACATCTGAAATGATTTATAGCAAAATGAGGCCTTGCTAGTGATTACCTCCCATCTAGCTAGTTTTATATAAAGAAAGACAAGTTCACGTTTAAAATGTGCCACGTTTTACTTGAAAAGTATTGTCACCTCAACAACAAATAAATTGTTTTTGCTTTGGCCGTGTATTTGTTTTGTCTTCATTCATATTTAATGGCAGATAAATTGTCTTTCAAATAGTGCACTGGAAGATTGAGAACTTGTAAGGTTAGTGGCACATTTTAAGTAATTTAAATAAGCTATGTGCAACTGAATGTCTGGATTTTCTTATTTAACTTTAACATGAATTTCCTCTAGTTGTTCATGCCAATGTGAAGATTTAGTTAATTAGTAAATACAAAAATTGTAAGGTCACTAACGTGCCCCTCCAACGGGCGTGTCATTCGGCAAACGTCAAGTTTTCCCGGCTTGCACTGGGCGCCGCTGTAGTTGGCCACGTCTCTGGGCCACGTCGTGCATTACTCGCCATTTTTCCATCCAGGACGAAGAAAACGTCGATTTAGGTACCTGGCAGACACTCTTTCAAGGCTTTAAACCAGACTGTAACAAAGACGTGAAATCAGTATTTGATTTGACCCACATAGGCTTGTTTAACCGTAGGTACAGTCGCCTGCAGCCCCAAACATAATGAACATATTCAGACTCACCGGCGATTTGTCCCATCTAGCAGCCATCATCATCCTCCTGCTAAAAATATGGAAAACAAGGTCTTGTGCTGGTAAGAGTGTCTTTTTTTATTTGCATGTTAGAATGTACGTGCATATCTGATTGCTTTTTCCACTCCACTGTAACATCAATGTACATTCTACCTAGTAACGTGTCTTGATCGTGTTTAAACTATGTGACTGTTGACAAGTTAGCTGCTAATGCTGTAATGAACTATAGCTAACCCGCTAACCTGCTTGCTAACGGCACCCGTCCGTAAGTCGCGGAACATACCTAGATTGTTAGCATCATGCTACCTCGGCCTAGTGAACATCAGAATGACGCCGAACTAGAGCCAACTGAAACAGTCAAATTCAAGTGCTTCACGTCCGACCTCATTCATTTCCTCGCCAGTGTCCGTACGAAGCTAAAGATGTCAGGTCAACATAGCCAACGTAATTCGTGGGCAGAGTGAGTGGCTGCAGGATAAAGCGATATTAAATCAATGTCAGTGTGTTGAAGTCATCATCGTTTATAGAAAAAGCAATAAACTAAGTCTGATTCATTTGCCGACGTTACCATAGCAAGCTAATTTATTTATACAGCACAATTCATACATGGATGCAATTCAATGTACTTTACAGAGAAAAGAGAATGGAAAAATTCATGCGTTTTATATTCATACAGTTTCCCAAAACTGTTTACTGCAAAGCCTGTTATCGCAAGCCCATAGAACAATTAAAAACATCAAGTGTTCAATGTGGATGGAGGTATTAAAAAAGATCAACATAAAATCAAAACAAAATAAGATAATGCATAGAATAAAAACAAAAGCAAGAGCAAAAACATAAAATCAAATAGAATTAAAATAAGATGACCAGTCTGACGTGGCAGCTTCTTCACTGAATCTGTATTCACGATTAAATCAACTGGAGAACCACTTCATATGTGATAAAAACTTATAAAGAATAAAGTAGTCATTGCCTTACGGTAATAAGTATTGTTGCACAGGTTGTTGGGTAAACTAGTTAGGGGCTGAAGGTTGAATTTAGGGTTATCTGAGTTCAAATGGAATCATTGAAAACTGTCTTTCAACAAGAGCTTTAATAGGTTGTTTTTCATCACAACACTGCAACTGAGTAGTCTTTAATCTAACCTAGACATTTTCATACTTTTATTAAGTTTTTTTACTACAAGTGTGTCAAGAAGCATGTTGCCACTTGCCAGTATTTGTAGGCAAACATCAAGGGGAAGCACCTGTGAGTCTATCTATACCTGTTTAGATGACCTGCCAAGGGTGTAGAAGTAGGGGGGACAGGTTAAAAGCAGGTAATGTGGCCCCACTCAAAAATATTTTTTAGCAAAACATAAATTCCCCCCCCCCCCCATATTAAGTTCATTCCTACACCCTTGTTACCTGCAATAAAACTGTTAGGAATTCTTACAATTTTTATAAATTCTTGAAAAATGTTCATGACTGAAGCACTGACCTCTCCAACCAGAAATAGAACTGCAGCCACTGACCATAACAATACAGGGATCTGGTTGTATTTCAGCAGTAGGAATGTGCTGCTTTAAGCACAGTCTGAGAGAGTTTATTTCCATGTCAGCTATTAGGTGATCTGAACTGTATTTGGCCTAGATTTCACCCAGAATAACTCAGTTGTGCGTTGACAATACATTTTAATACTAATTTAACTTCTCAGACACCAAGTGGATTTAATCCATTGTCATATGATTCAACACAGACACTGCAGAAGGTCCCTTCATTCAGATGAGAGTGGTGGTAGATCATGTTTGAGCCATCATGTATGTACTGGTATTTACAGAATTGTACATAGTGGTAGTTTAAGGGTGTGAAACGGACAAGAATAACTTTGCTGCCAAAGAGAATATGTTCTGTCAACTTGCCTGGTACAATAATGATAAAGCAAATAACATTGTGTAGTTATGAGGCTATTGAACTTCACTGGTTTAGCCTGTAAAATGGGATAACATTAGCTTGCTATGATTAGATTTATATCTAGAGTGAATGCACTTCCTACTTTTTTCTTTCTGTGAAGTTGTACTAATGACCTGATTGGATAGGCCAATCAAATCCAATTAATTGTATAAAGCCCTTTTTACATCAGCAGTTGTCCAAAGGTGAAGAAGCAGCTGACTTCAAAGCTTCAAATCACTTTTATCAGATTAGTTATTATTCTAACGGACTCTGTAAACAAATTATTAATATACGGTAACTTATCGGAGAGGAAAATAGCCCAGGAGGACACGCTCCGTGAGCCTGTAAGATGCTCTGTTGCTTGGCGGTTGTGAGTTTGAGTGCAGAGCCTTTGTGACGTCTCACATGTGTGATGGTTCCCTGACAGGTATCTCTGGGAAGAGCCAGATCCTTTTCGCTTTGGTGTTCACCACGCGCTACCTGGACCTGCTCACCTCTTTCATCTCGCTTTACAACACCACCATGAAGGTGAGAGACACAAACACGTACCCACCAAGGACCCCCAGGTGACAGTTTCATCCTCTTGCACCTTCATGTCCATGCAACACACATCACCCATGCACTCGAGGAAGACCTCTATGCAAATGAGTCAATATTTAAGTACCGTGAATTTGACACACCCTTGTATGCCTAAGGTGCATTAGGGTGTGAGTGGATATGTATTTGGATATATAGCATTTCTCCAGATATTCTGAATAAAAAAATGACCATGTTGATTTTGTGCTTCTAAGCTCCCGACTCTAAACCACATGTGCCCCCAACGACAGGAAGTTAAATCCTCAGCTCATCCGCTGTCTTTGCCCATCCTCAGTCTCCCTCCATCTCCCTATGCTTCCTACTGTACTGAAATTAAATTGCAATGATGACATAATGAGTTGTGCTTCCACGGTGTTTGTCAATGGGCATGTGGCGATCTGTCTGATAATTGATGCATTTCAGGCTGTTTGTTACAGAGCACTGTATAGTGTATGAAATCATTATCTGAAATCATTATCTGAAATCATTGCTTTTTCTTTATATATTTTTTATAAAAACAAAGAAATTTTCCTGTTGTTCTAAGATGGTAACTTGAAAGAGGGTAGTAGCTCCATTGACATGGCAAAAATTTCTACAAATAGCACCTTTTTAAAGATGGCTTCCATGCTATTAGGCAATATTTAGGCTTCTGGGTTCTAAAGAATGTGAATACAAGTGCTGTCAGGCTAAAAACGGGTCCCCGATCGGTACTTAGTTTCTTTTTCTGAAGGGCCTAGGTTTGTATTTTCTATTGTTTTACTGTGTCTAGAGGTTGCGCCCACCCTGCAACCACATTAGTTGTAGAGCTCTGGTATGATTGACAGTTCTGGACACCGTACTGCCTCCACTTTGGCAAACCATACGTAACACAATTTGCTGGGGTTTCCCTGCCTGATACTCCGTAAGGGCAAGTCTGCCACAACGGTTGATAAACAGTCATGATTCAAGCTAACTGCGGTAAAACAATGATTCTACCTAGGCTGTGTATAATATTAACAATATACTACACACCCGGTCCAGAATGCGGGGCCTAAAAATAATTTTGTATTTACAACAATTGCAGATGGTAGTTTTAAGGAAGGTTCTTCAACTACATTATTTGTTACTTCCATATGTATTGTCATTTAGAAATTAGAGCAGGTATAATATTATCTTGTAACTGTATAAGCATGTATGACATAATGAGAATTTTATAATATAGAAATGTGGGACTTACAGGTGTTCAAAAATATTTCTTTAAAAATAGTGTTCTTCACATTTATCTGACTCAAACTGAGGTCAGATTTCATAACATTACACTATAAAGCCTGCATTTTATTTTAATGTTCAAACCGAGTTAATCTGCTGTTTTGAATACTAACACAGGTATACTAACACAGTAAGGAACTACAATTTTGTATCTTTCCAAGTGGATACTGCTTTTTTACAGTATTACAGTACAGGGTAATTGTCTATTTGTTTCTTTACGGGAGAAAGATATAATTGGTTACCATAAATGTAAGCACATCTTCAAAGTAAATAAATAAATGAACATCCAATCAGTGCTGTGTAAATCTTGACCTGTGATGGCTGGATGTTATTATATTTCAGGTAATCTACATTGGCTGTGCCTATGCCACTGTGTACCTTATCTACGCCAAGTTCAAGGCCACCTATGACGGTAACCACGACACCTTCAGAATAGAGTTCCTGGTTGTCCCCGTTGGAGGGCTTGCGTTCCTGGTCAACCATGACTTCTCTCCCCTTGAGGTAAGGTCCCCGCCACACATTAATCTGCACTACTTGATATAAGAACCCACACAGATACACTGCAATGTTAAGAGCTAATAATGAGAGCTAATAATGGACAAAATACTTAACTTTAGAATCGATTATTAGTGTGAAAAAGGCATGATTACAGCCAATTTTTCCAGTGACGTTACATGAATGAGAACAAAGGCATTTGCAGCAACCGTTAATTTATTTCACTTCTCCATCCCTCTAGATCCTGTGGACATTCTCCATCTACCTGGAGTCAGTGGCCATCCTGCCCCAGCTCTTCATGATCAGTAAGACGGGCGAGGCTGAGACCATCACAACTCACTACCTGTTTTTCTTGGGCCTGTACCGGGCCCTTTACCTTATAAACTGGATCTGGCGCTTCTACTTCGAGGGCTTTTTCGATATGATCGCCATTGTGGCCGGTGTTGTCCAGACAATCCTCTACTGCGACTTCTTCTATCTGTATGTTACAAAAGGTGAGTCAAGCTGCAGATAGGCCTGCACGAATCGGGGAAAAATATGAATCGCAATTTTTTTGCTTTGAATTGATATCACTATTCTCTGCCACAATTTTTTTCTCAAGAAGTGTATTTTTTATTTCACATAT
The DNA here is from genome assembly GCA_016801145.1 of Umbra pygmaea. NCBI lineage: Eukaryota > Metazoa > Chordata > Actinopteri > Esociformes > Umbridae > Umbra > Umbra pygmaea. The sequence continues at coordinate 38,013 of JACXGM010003830.1, forward strand.
GAACTAGAGATGGGCCTATGCCTGAGAGGGAATAGTAGCCTACTGTACAAAGTTGTTTATAGATAGTTAACAGTTGTATTGCTCAACCATGTCGATTAGAACAACAATACAAACGAACTGTTAAATCTGAATCACGTAAATGTTTCAATGGAATTGTAGCTGTATTCCAGCACTATGCATATATTTTTATTGATGATAACGACAGTCTACTTCCTCTTTCAGAGACCAGCTAATTCAACTGTGCAACTGTATTTATTGCTATAAAAAAAAGAAAAGCGATTTAAATGGGATAATGCTTCCCTGCAATATGAGGTGATTTGTTGACCACAATATCACCGCCTAAAATGCATAATCATTCCACAGACGGAGCCACGCATTCTAATTATTGAAAAACACTGAATCACAACTCTATTTTCCTCATAGCAATTCTCCCGACAGTTCAAATGGCGAAATACGAAATCGAGTTTTTCATTGCTATTTTCATGTAGCCTAATATTAGCAAAATATGTAATATTAAAATCGTCAAGAACAACGTGCACATTTAAGTACAGGACTTAACGAAGGCTGTAATTTATTAGGCTAGTCACTGCATACTGTAGAGTCGCACAAATTAATAAACCTTCCGGAAAGAAAGACACGTCGGTTTGCAACACTTCTGGGTGAACAAAATAGTGGAAGTTCTGACATACTATCGTTAAGTAGTATAACTTAAAGGAAATACGATGTAGGCTCGAGCCTTTTTATATTTTGTTTAATAGATTATAGTGATAGTACAGATATAATTGTGTACCGATTATAATAAAACAAAATAACTTAACAGAATATTATATGATTAAGTCATTATCCCTGTTTGGAGAAAGTCACTTCAAACAGACATTCTCATCTTACACAAAACGTCTGCAAAGGTTAGTGCAAACGCGAACACAATGCAGATATTGCATTCGCTTTCACAAACGTGTTTTTCTCATTTTAGCTCATTTGGGAAGGAGATGTAAACTATTGACATTTGTAATACATATTACACATTCTTGACCTGCAATATTGATGTTCTTCTGGATATGTAGGAACATTTACTTTTCTATATTTGAATTGGCTGATTCGATGTAGCAGATTATAGCTTGATAAATGTGACATTTGGCCTAGTTATTAAAAGTAGCTACTTTTATCGGTACTCATATCGGCATGTAACCGAAATGAAATATTCTGTACTTGTTCCATAAAAAGTGGTATCGGCCAATCCCTAATATGACAAAACAAATTGACAGTACCAAACATAGATTATTTTTGGCACCTATAGCACATTGCGCATCACCACAAGCCTGAAAAACAGAGAGGCTTCAATGAATAAAGAAAATAAAGAACATACTGGCCATTTAAGTACAGTAGGCTATATCTGAACTCCTTAAACATTTCTGTGCAAAAAAAATTAAATTAAAATCGAAGTCGTTTTAAATTCAAATCGGGAACGGGGTGAATCGAGATTGCGATTTAATAACGATTAATCGTGCAGGCCTAGCTGCAGACTTTCTTTTCCATAGTATTGTTGGTGTTATTAATGTATTCTGAATGTATTATATTATTATTATTTACAATTTAAGACAATCTGAACTGTCAATTTAGTCACAAAGTACAGATGTGGCCATAGGTATTGGTACCCTTCCAGTTGAAAATTGAAATTAACAAAAGTATTTACTATACACCAATCTTTAGTTCACATCAAGGGCAGAGTGGGACACTTTCAGCCCGGGAGTTTCATGGTGCACCAGCCCATTTTTTAAATAGTAAGGAGTAGAAAGTATTGATATTCGTGTTAAAAATGTAAGGAGTAAAAGTAAAAAAAATAAGTAATAAAGTAAAAATATCAGAAAAATCTACTTGAGTACAGTAACGAAGTATTCCCATCTCTGCTTCAGGGCTATGCCATTTGGGGAGGGGCCGCTCACTGATCCACCTATATTAGTGGACACCTACAAATACCTAGGTATCTGGTTAGACTGTTCACTCTCATTTCAGCGTCACATTATCACTCTCCAATCTAAAATAAAATCTAGGATTGGCTTCCTATTCAGAAACAAGGCCTCCTTCACTTATGCTGCCAAAAAGACCCTGGTAAAAATGACCATCCTTCCTATCCTTGATTTCGGGGATGTCATTTACA
>JACXGM010003831.1:0-40169 GCA_016801145.1 Umbra pygmaea
TCAGTATAACAGGGATGCTTATTTTCGCGACCGAATACATGCCTACATTCATTTTCCTATCTCCACAGTCGATTGGATTTCTACCGTGACGTCAGCGTGTGAAAATTCCCCGCGAAATTTCAAATCTTGCTCTTACACTAGCCAGGCATGTATTAAACATATCTCACTGTTCTACAAATGTCTGGGAGAAGCTACTAGCCCCTCCATATCGCTGTAGGGTGAAGTATCCCTTTAAGTTGTGTAACAATGTGAAATGACACAGGTGAAAATTTCATGTCAATAGCACCTTTGGAAATATATTTACTGAGAAAAATAGTATTTAATACTTATTTCACCCGCTGTATGGAAAACAGAGTTTTCAATAAACAATAATTCACTCAGATATCATAGCATAACATGGTGCCATCTAGTGGTGGATGAGTTACCAAGACGAGTAAAATAAAATTGATAAATGAAAATGGCGCCCATACAATGTCATTACAAAAACGGAAGTGTTTAAAAAAATCCCTCTTCAAAAATGGCCAAATAAGCAAAGGTAATAATAATAGTAAAAATGAATATCTCCAAAATTACACCACGTTTATCCCTAAAAAAGTGTCCAAGCCAGCCCAATGCAATATCTATTAAGTTACTAATACAATGGGCTTAAAAAATGAAAATATGCCCTTTGTTTCAATCTACTAATTAAATGAAAACATGCCGTAGATTATAGTCTACTGAATTCGCAAGAAGTCCAACAGTTTCTAGTGCATGGACCAATGCATTATGGTTTGTCATCTGGCTATCAGAACAAAAATGGAGCAGATAAAACGTTCAGCCTCACGATGTGCCAAAGTGCCATTCATACCATTGTTGTACATTCTTATGGAATTCAAACTTTCTCTTCTCCGCTGTACGTTCAATGTTCGAAGGGGGGCAGGGAAACAGAGAGAGAATTTCACTCCTTTTTCATGAAGCAATCATTTCACTGGGATTAATTTTAGCCCTCTTCATGGCAACACCTGAGCTGAAGTCTGGGAATAAAAACACCTTTCTGACTCAGTAGAAAAATTCCTCAATGCCCTTCCGAAACAATGCAGCTTCCTTATCAGGGAAGGAGTGGAACCACATCATAAAAACGTGGGGTTTAGAGACTTTGCAGTAGTGCTGTAGCTATCGATTATTTTAGTAATCGAGTATTCTACCAATTATTCCATTGACTAATCAAGTAATCAGATAATAAATACTTTTGTTTTATTGAAGAGCAATCATATACAATAGTTTGGTTTAATTTTCCGAAAACCCAAAATATTATTGCCTACATTTCTTACAATATCATCTCTCAAAAAACTAAACATATTAAGTGCAATTAAGTACTATATTACATTGTTTTTAAATAAAAAAAATTTGAAATGCAATAACAACCTCAAACTAAGGCATACAGGTCAGGTATTGTACAGTAGAATGCGGATGCGTTTTCAGACCATTTTAAATGGTCTAGCGCCACCCTTTTTCTGTAATAGTCCATTACATGTTCAATTAATGTACCAATTGATGAGAGCCATCTGTATATTTGAACATAATATAAAATTGCGATTCATTCTTTTTATCATATGATAGCACTAGTTTTGATATAAATTAATACCTTTATTCACCAATGTGGCAGACATTTTGGTCAAACTAAAACTTTTGTCATTAGAACCTTTAATAAATGGCTGCTGATAATACAGCTGTGTACTTGTTATATTTTGAAAATGTTATGTTAGGAAATGGAGCTCATACATGAGAGGTATTTGAAAGTGACACAACATGTGACATTGTTAAAGGAGTCACATTTGGTACCCCTGGAAAACACTAACTACAAATTACATTACCACCAAAAAGTGTTTCTGAAACCAGTTCTGTTTGGAATATTACATTTGTGACAATTACAGTGTGTTATATAGACTTATGTAGGAAGTCACTGAAGGGTGGGGTCATGAAATGACAAAAATTTTGTGGAATTTAAGAAGAAATAAAATTGTAAAATCATGACGCATCAATTTCATTGTGCTGCTAGTGTTACTATCCCTAGAGAGAAAAACATGACATAAGGCATCAAGTGGTTAAAACAAGCCCTCACAGGACCAGTTTATGTGAAATAAACAGTGTTCCTGACAGCCAAAAACAAGTTAATAAGGAGTCAAATGGTTTACCGATGATAAAAGCCATAATTACAGTTGGCCCGAAAGCTATAAAGCTTTTTTGTCAGAGCTCTGCGTAATGATCCTGCATGAGATATTCCTTGGAAAACCCTTCATCAGCTGACAAGCATATAATCAGTGGAAATGTGAAGCGCTAAACTCCCCAGTGGTGGGAGCGCGCATTACCAGGCTTCCTCTTTCCCCCAGTAGGCCTTCAGTTCCAAACCCTTTGGCCCTCCTTACCACCCCTCCTGCTATCCCAAATCCTTTGGCCCTCCTTACCACCCCTCCTGCTATCCCAAATCGTTTGGCCTTCCTTACCACCCCTCCTGCTATACCAAACCCTTTGGCCCTCCTTACCACCCCTCCTGCTATCCCAAATCCTGTTGGCCCGACAACAGCCCCACATTAAAACAAAAACAAACAAACTGCACGGAGAGATCTAACATGTTTTCTGTCCTGTTTTTCATTTGGACAACAACAGCCCTTCTGTCCTATAAGATGGGCAGCAGGCGCAGCATTATGTAACAGGCAGTGACGTGATGCATCTCCTGATATGTTGTAGACTCACTCAGTACCATACATGACTCTGCAACAAGGCTTGGTTGTCCTGCCGGAAAAAACAAGGTGGATGGCGGGGGTGTAAACAATATGTTTGAAGTTGTGCCAGCTCCTTGGCAACAATGGAAGATCCCTCCTGCCACTGAGGTACAGCATAACTGTGTTTTAAGAGTGGCAGGAAATGAGATCATTCTGAGAAAATAGTTTCATGAACTAATACACTTTACCCCCCCCCAAAAAAAATTGCTGGCTGTTTGACAGGACAACCAGCCATTCCTTTACGATAGCAGAGCCAAATTGAGTAATGGCAGTAATTCCCCTTGCTGAACCGTCACACGACATACTGCAGTAAGAAAGAGTCTAGAATAAACACTCTCACACTGAGGTTAATTTTAAAACACACAACACGGATTACTTAGCAAACATTAACCCAAACTTCAAAAGCGGGCACGATCATAAAGCCAGTAAGTAGACACGCCCGGGCCACACACTGCTGCCAGCACAACAATGTAGCCATGATGAAATAAAGGCTTTTTAAATTATTTATTTTTTCTACAATAATCGAGTAACTTGGAATATCTTTATTTTTTAAACCGACAAGTGCGTTCGACCTACCCCTAAATCTAGTTCCTCATGACAACACGTCCTGGGTGTGTGTGGGCTGTATGTCAAATGTGGATATGTGTGAGTTGGTACTATATAAGATGTGCATCTGCGGCATCTGGCTCCTCTCAACTCTTCACTTGTTCTGACAGCACTGTGAGGCCCGGTTAGAAGTAGTTTGAAACTCAGTGCATTATTCAACCAGCAACATGCTCTCATGTAATAGTTCACCTGAGTAGACTGTCTGTGGAAACACAATCCTGACTTCCTCAGGTAGAACCAATATGCAAATAGCTGTTACACAACATGCCAGACTATACATATACCCCCCACATGCAAGGCGGGCCGTGTAATTGGCCTCCAATCAGCACTGGGTCTGCTCCTGACCTTGACCGTGAGGTTAGAGAAGTGACTGGGCTGCGTTGCCAAGGCAACCCCCTGGCTGGTCTGAGAGGAAGGGGGAGAGGCGTGGGTGAGCTAATCAGTGCCTGGACTGCTCCCAGCAAACAGACCATTAGTTCCAGGTCTGCCTCCACTTCCTGTTCTCCTGCTGTGACCCCCCCAAACCACCACAACCTCTCTAGGTGTTATCCTCAGGGGAAATTCTGCACATGCTCAAACTCACCTGTATGACAGTGTTCCCACCCTCCAGCAGGGCAATGGCCAATAGAATGCTCTCTTGGAAGATGCGGTCGCTGGTAGCGTTCATGATGAGGTCAATGACCAGGTCGGACGCACCCTCTTTATCCAGCCGACACTGGACCTCATGCAGGGTCAGCTCCCCACTGGCTGCCGCTGCTCCAGAACTCACCACTGGGGAGAAACAGGGAGAGGGAAAGACAGGAAGACAAGGGGAGATAGAGAAGGGAACAGAAAGGGGAGACCGAAAGAATGGCATGGAGGTAGGAGCATGGAGAGGGAGACAGGCAGAGTGAAAGAGAGAGACAGGGAGAGAGGTGGAGAGAGCCATCATGAGCCAGAACAGAGAGGAAGGTTATAGAGTACATTGGACAACCAGCCTCTAAATTGGAAAACGTACATCTGCCACTCATTCCTCTTGCAGGGTTTTAGGCACTCAACAGAATTGCCAGGCTGAGTTTTCCTTCCTGTTCATTGACTCATAGGAAAATTTACTGATTATGCTCAGATTCTCCTTAGAGAGTACTGTTTTTTTAAGTAAGCCATTAAAATGAAACCAAAAATGAGATGCCAACGCTATAGTGAAACCTATTCTGTGTCTCAAAACCAGGTGTTTGTACGCAAAAAATAGCTAACCTGGTCTTTTTCACGATGCCTGCTCCAGCAACACGAGGAAGCAGATGAGTAATAACGTTACCCAGAGGGCCGTGTTCCGGCTGTGGTAGCAGGTGTCCACAATCCACAGGCCATTCTAATCTAGAGCCTGTCTCTCTGGTCGCTTGGCAACAACACGGCCTTGCTCAGCCAGGGATCGTAAGAAGAAGGACAGAGCCCGGGTCCCAAGGCTTAATGGAGAACGGGTGGGGAACAAGCGCATGAACAGGAAGGAGCTCATTTCAATTCGCCAGCCGTGGCGATGAATAACCATGGCTCGTGATTTTCTCTGTAATACTCTGAGGTATCAAAATGTATGTCAGTGAGTCCACAGGCAGACAGGTACCAGCTCTGGGTTTCCCTTCGGGTCCATGGGGAACAGGACCATTGCTGAATGTTGTCACGCTGTCTCTCCGAGCCCCCGTCTTGATGTTCCCATAGTAGCGATTCACCAGAATCTGTCTAAGAGCTTCACCCTGGTGGAAGGAGGGCATGTCAGGACTGAGCCAACATCATGAGAAGGACATTCACAAAGTTCAAATAGCACATCAATTTAACTGAAGTAAACAAACAGAAAGCATTAAAGCAATGATCGTTTTCATTCATTTACTGCACAATTCTATACAATTGGATTCAATAAATATGTATTTCCTAAAAGGTATGTGAACATCTTGATCAGGGTTGCACAATGAGGAACAGATCTTGTTGGTTCTACCTTGTCAGTAATTGCACCCACCTGGTGCTAAGGCTATGGCTAAGGCTAACGTCATTTTACATTTGCTTGTAAGAAATCTGCATCAATAGTCAGTCAAAGGCCTTGTCCAAAAGCAGCGTTAAAAACGCTTTGTGCTGGCTGTGCCATTTAAATGCTATGGGGAAGGCTTTTGGTTCCAACATAGCAACGCCTCTATGCTAGGCGCAAAATATCTCTGAGCTCAAAACTCAGAGAGCGCCTCTTCGCTGTGCTCAAAGTTAAAAAATGTTTGACTTTGATCCCGGCCGTCACTAACCTCTCGATGTGCAAACAATGGAATTCCAGTTTTTGTTTTTTTTGTTGTCAGAGTATCATCAGCTATCATTTAACAGTGAAATTGTATCACGATCTGGGTAGGAAGTCAATCTTTAGGAAAAGCAACAACTACTAGCCTGCTAGCGCCAGTGCTATAGCTGTGTCAGAATACGCCCTACCTAGCAGAGAGCAAGGCGTTGAACGCTGGTCATGGACAAGGCCCTAAAGATAAGAGTGTACTTGGAAAAAGTGTGGTGAGTGGTCATTTGAAAAATAATGTTGTCTTTGAGTGGCCATCCTTCTCTACAGACGATTTGCAGTTAACATTTATTAATTCAAATGAATTGTGCGACTCAATTAAAGGTTTTCAACTATACGGTATTCTAGCTGCCATTTTGGAATCAAGAGTAATCATACGTCTTGCTTATCTTGAAACAACCAACCAGTTCAGTGTAGATGTGAGGGTTTTACAGACACAAGAAGATATATGTTGATGGTTGTCTGGCTTGCCCTTAATAAATGAAAACAGTAGTCCTACTGTATTTAACAAAATAATATTTTGTTCTCATAAATTACATAATTCCCTCTGAGACACCATGCAAATATTCAAAAGCCCAAGTAGCAAGATGGGGCAACATCTTGACGCACAAGGATTAAACTTTATTTTTGGTACGTGATGACAGATTCTACATTCAGCAACTGCTAAACAGTCAACACATTTTTATCACAATATTAATGTAATCATTGTGAACTAGAATACTAAATCTTTAACTATTTTCATACATTGAGCTGAATAATCAAAAGGTTCACATAACGTTTCCAACAAAAAAAGGAAAGTTGCATGATATTACTTCAAGCAAATAATTAAAAAGACAAGAATTTCTTAATCAGGTTAACTTTTTCTGTTATTAGTACTTGATCATTTGATACAATTTTGAGGTAATATATATGCACTAAAACATTTCTCCTGTCACAGGCCTGTAGGTAGAGCACCATATTTGACTGGGCCGGGCACTTATATAAGGTACATAAAGATATACATAAAGATAGTTTTTAAAGAACACAGCTACTGCTACCTTGTGGTACTTAGTAAGGATGAGCGAGTACACCATTATCTGTATCTGTTCAACCAACTAAATTATCTATATCCGTATCTGTATTCGGAATGGGCGTGGCCTAAACCAGAATTGGGCGTGGTTTAAGCCATGAAATAGATATGGGTTGATCGGAAGTTGCTATATGTATGTAAAAAGTATTTACAGAACAGCCTGAGAGTTGCGCTTCAAGAGCAATGTTTTTGATCACAAGAGTAAGATAACTATTTAAGATGATAACTATTTAAGAGTAAGGTAACTATTTAAGATGCAAGCGAGAGAGAGAGAGAGTCTTGCAGACAAACCTTTTTAAATACATCATTTTCATAATCGAAGCCTACCTTGCCTGGCATCATTTGGACATTTCATAACTTATTTGCTAATATTTCCTGCCTTCTCTTTAGAAATGTTCTGCCCTGGCTGACAGTGCCCACTGTACGCAAGCCCTATTGGGAGATTGTCACGCTCTCACTCTCCCCTGCCAGCTCTCTATCAGCCAGTCATCTTTAATATACAGTAGGCTTTGTGTGCATTACGTGCCCAGCATATTGAGACATTAATGAACATCAAAAATGTAATTCTTTAGGGTGTAGTCTGTGTTTTAAATAGTTGATTTATCCACATAATGAGACTGATTTACTATAATGTATTATTTTAAATATAGAACAGGGGCAGCCTTATTTTATTGCTGTGGTGTTTAGTCGTCAACAGGAGCAAATTAGTGTTGAATTAAAACCAAAGAAAATCTTTGCTGTTTCTTCACTGACGTTTGTAGATTTGTCCAGTGTAGTTTCGCGGAGAGAGGCTGCATGTGAGACGGCGAGACTGTGTCTGTGTGTGGGCAGTACCCCTGCAAGCAGTCAGTGTAGGTGAGGAGGCGGAGCTCTGTGTGTAGCTCACCTATCACAGAATGATGTGAACGCAGACATAGCTAGCAGTTGTAGGATTTTTCTTCATCACGAGTACGGATATTGACACATTTCACTCGGATGATACTTGTGCTTCGAGAAAGTACATTATCCATGCCGGATACTTGCTTCAGCCGAGTTACTCGCTCATCCCTAGTACTCAGGCTTTCAAATTAGACCCTGCTGGGGTGTACTGTGGCCTAACTGCCTGTCACTTTTAATTACACTATTCCACTTGCATCCGAACTGTATTGCATGGGCCTCTGAATGGAGTGACTCATAATTACACACGTCAGCTAGTTAGTAGGTGTACATGCTGTAGAAGCAGAGTGGCTGCTGGTCAGACCAGAACAGAGGGGTCAGTGAGGCATCAGGACAGCCAGCTTTGGTGGGTCAGAGACAGCACAGGGACACTGACTAGGCTGTACCTACCCTTCTCTGGTCCTCCAGTTGCTTTTGGGGCAGGTTTGGGTCAAGCTCCTGAGAGTGAGGTGAGTTAGCAGAAAGCAAATAAAATCAAAGTCCACAAAGAAAATGTTTGGGGAGGACAAAAACATAAAAACAGCCGTGTTAATACTGTGCACATTATTCACTTTCTTGACATGCAGGGAACTGAGCCAAGTGAAATCTTGCAGTTACCAGAGGGAAAATGTGTTAAGGTTGGGTGGATGGATGCGTTAGGGTGGATTTGTGGTTTAATGGAATCATGCAAGGTTTAGTGTAACGAATAAAGAGTGACCGAATTGGAATGTCTTGCTGAAAATGGCATCAATATTTTTGGGAAACATTCTTTCTAGAACCTCTGTAAGCTGTGCGAATGTGGGCAACTAGTGAAAAACCGTGACATACAATTCATTCCGTGACATATTTTATTCCTTTTTCATTTTTTTCCATTACGCCGTTTAGAAGAAAAGACCTTGATTATTCGATTCAGTCGCACTCCCATCTTAAAATGTTCAGTTAACAATGCTGAACTTTGCTGCAGAGCACGCCTTTGATATTGGATTATTTAAATCAAAAAACGGCACAGCTCAGTGACATCCTTCACACCAGCAAAATAAATGAAACCACGTTAATTTTATAAGGGAGCAAACGGCTGCCGGGCTTCCTCCCTTGAAAAAAAACTCAAGCCATGTGAAAGAACGCAGCCTAGTCCCTAATACAAAACAGAATCCGTGCAGTGAGCTTGTGGAGCTACTGAAACAGCATTAAAGTAGCTTCTCATCCAACATGGAAAAAACTGTAGGCTATTCAAAATGCTGCAGAAAGATGGTCTGAAAACGGAAGATACGGACAGAGGGAGGGATCTATTCAGAGAATTGGATTAGCGGGGGAAAAGGGATGTTTCTGATGGAGGACTACTGTCATGGAATGTGCCCGACACAACGTAGAAGACAGACAAGCTACCATCTACATACTACAACACCCCATATGAGAGCGCCGAGGCCCATGCCAGTATGGGTGTTGAACTCACATCGGCTGCAGAGACGTCGGGCTCAGCCGGCAGTGGGGCCAGCTGATTGGACAGATAAGAATAAAGTTGTGGGTTAGTCGAGGTCTGGGTAGGACCTTAGTCAGTGTTGCTGTTCCCTCAGGGTGCCCCACAGTGCAAACAGACCGAGGCAAGGCCATGTCGGCTCTACCAAGGACCTCCCTGTCTATTTTTACTGGTTACACATCCATCGGTCCGTTATACTGGCCAGGCAAAGGACATGGATCAAGAAACCAAGGAGTAGAGAAGAAAGCGGGCAATAACCTTGCGCTTATCTGACTACATAACGCTTTGCTGTTCTTGGAGAACTGACTGTTCAGTGTTCAAACTCATCACTATTCCACTAGTACCCTCTTATAGGAGCTTCCATTGGAAACATCTGAACAAAAATCAACACATTAACTCTTTAGTCAATGCAAGCAGATTATTCATTGCAAGTCCTTTCAAAAAGTTTAAGGAGTTTCAATTGAGAAAGCAAATCTGTTTTAGTGGCATTGGTGAACTAAAGAACTAAATAAGTAATAATGCAAAGAAATTGGAAAGAATCCCTCATCCAACTCAATGTCAGGGAAACACCCAGAAAGGAAGAGATATGTTGTATTCTCCAAGGGGCTGACTGAAATTAAAAACTTTCATAGACCTTGTAAATAAAATATAATCAAAAAATAAAACAATGTTTAGGAAGAGAGACCGATGTATGTGATACACTGAAGTGGTGCACAGTGAATTGCCAGAAACAACACACTACAGTAGTTTTGACTTGGCCTCGGTAACCCAGTTGTGAGTAATTATGATACTAGACTTCGGTATAACAAATTCCCATAGGAAAAAGGATGATGCATGCAAAGGTTTTAACCCAGATTAACATCTGTTATTCAATTATGTTTATTAACGTTATAGAGTTACTTTTAAAGGGGAAGTTCACCCATTTTTAAACATTGATATATTTTTCAGTCTTTGTGCTTGTAGTAATTGTATTCATATATTTAATTGTTATTATATATGTAAATAAATAAATACAATATATTGAGCTATTGTTCGGGGTAATAGAAAAAGCTGCAGCATCTGGGACTCATCACTTAGCATTATGCATTGTAAGCATGTTGTGAAACACTGCAAAACAACTCTTATATCTTTTTGCTGTAAACAGCCTCATTCAAACACAGATTTATGCCACGTTGGAGAGAAATAAGTCTGAAATTGAGGGAAAAGACATTATCAGGAATAGCATTCAGATGTATTATCTAATTAAATGCCTCCATGGCACCTCAATATGGATTAGCCAATGAGTGTGAACATCACAACCAGTTGAACACATTACAATGCTGCTTGTCTAAAACCAATGTCAATGCTAGAACAATCTTTCTTTCAGTTAAGTCCTCAAACTGCCTTTATGGAAAAGCTTCATTCAATTACAACTACTCCAGGCTTGTGAACATGCTGGAGCATGCCTGCTTGAGTAGAGGACTGACCTGTTTAGTACAATCAACTACATGTGATTCGTATTAAATCTTAGTTTTTTTGCAGTTTAGGGACTTTTATGAAATGTGAAAAATCAGCAAGTTGCGGTAATCCAACATTCTCAAAAACTAAACAAAATACACAATACAGCCAAATGTAGGTGGAAACCCCTACTAACCGTGGAGGGATAATGGTCTTGGGCAGTTTTTTGGGTTTGTGCTAGGCCTCTAGTGAGGGGTCATGTTAATGCTACAGGATACAAAGACAGAGAGGAAGAGCCCAGACAGTCGGTCAAGCCGGGGCTAGAACCTTCGCCACCAGTGGGCGTGTGTAGACCGGAGTCAGGAGCCTAGACTGCTAAACCAACTCTGGCACCGGATACAAAGACATTTTTAAACTATCGGGTACTTCCAAATTCCAAAGTCGCTGCCTTGCAGGACAAACTGCGCCAGCATGACTGTGTTCCTATGCACAAAGTGGGGTCCAAAAAGACACGGCTAGATGAGTTGGTGCGGAGGAACTCGAGTGGCCTGCAAAGAGCCCTGACCTCAACACCATTGAACACCTTTGGGATAAATTGGAACGTTGGCCAACATCAGTGCCTGACCTCACCAATGCTCCTTTGGCTGAATGGGCACAAATTCCGACAGACACAATACCCAGAAGAGTACTGGCTGTTATGGCCCGGGGGGGGTATTTAACAAGCTCATATGGTCGTGATGATCAGGTGTCCACATTCTTCTGACTTTATAATGTTTATAAAAACAGGGTAACACCTTATTTGGATAGGCTGTATATATTCTGTAAACATTGACTATCTGTAACAATTCAATTACCGGTTCTACCTAATACCTAAATCTACTACCACTTACCCTAAACTTAAACATACTATCACTAACCATAACCATTTCCCTAACCCTTATCCTAATTCTAACCCTAACGTTAACCTTAGCAGTCATTACATTCATTTTTGGATAGTTTGTTATTGTAAACTTATATGTAGAGCATCTACACATATTCATCTTAACCTACCAAATGAAGTGAAACCAATAACGTTTTTTGGGGAGAAAATACAATTACACAATTTGGAAAATAAAACCCCATATATAGGGTCAACTTCTCCTTTAAGGTTTTTCTTCTGTTAAAGTAAAAAAGTGGAGCATATGCATCATTGTGGGCCTCATCTGACCTTGTTGTCTAATTTCATAAGAACATGAATGGTGGGTTAACCCAGGATTTTCCCATGGAACTGCTGGCTTCAGTCCTGGAAGTGCACGACCAATGACTGCCAACATCGGTTCCACTTGTAAATATGCTTAAGACTGTAAGACATCAGTGGTATAGTGAGATTAATCATATCTCTGCTGCTTCACAAGGCAAAACATACGGTCATCGATGTAGACGTTACTAACCAATGTAGTGGAAAGATGGGAAGATTCCTCAAAAGGGGTTCCACCTGTCTGCACTTGTTTGAAGCATGGCTCTAGATTCAGATCCCCCTCCTGTCGGATATGAGGTAACCTGGCTAGCTTCTCTGTGATAGGGACTGTTATCATCATCGCCGCGACAACCACGCCCCATTCATCTCCTAGTCTAGAAGAGTAATCGACAAACAAGTATGAAGTAGTCTGAAACCGTAAACAGGTGTAGCCCCCCCAACCCAGCACAGCATGCTGCCTGTTTCTGGGTAAACAGCTCCCCCATATTTTTTTTGACAATTACTGCAGAAGGTCACACATCAGTAGGGTCTGAATTCCAGGGGAAAATGAGCGCGTCCTTACGTAACTGAAGGTGGCGAGAGGCCAGAAATTGTGCAGCACCAATGCAGGCTGCGGGGAAACTAGGACAGGGCTGCACGGCCAGCAAAAATAACCTACAGTTCCCCCTGTTGGAGGGGATCAGAGGAACAGCTAGGACCTCACGTCGAACCACAGCAGCTCTGAGAGTAACCCAGAACAGGCAAGGAGAGACTGAGAGGCAGAGCACACCAGCCTTCAATCAAGAACAACCAGAGGAGAAAACAGACAGACACTGAGAAATACATCAGTAGAGAGAGACAGAGCCAATGGATTAGACAGAGAAATAGAGAGAGAAATGGAGGAATGGAGCCAGGGGAAAGAGAGAGTGAGTGGAAGAGAGTGTGCCAGGGATAATGATGATAGAGATGATCTGGCTGGGGAAACACACACGCCGCCGCGCTACCTCCTGCATGACAATCTTCTGTATTATATAACCCCTCGGTCGACACAGAATGTATGGCCAACCTACAGCCGTGTTATCTCTGCACGCCCTATTACATCACCGCCAAACCCCCTCCACACGCCCCAACACAAACAGACGGGATGAGACCTCCAGTAGGAGAGCACTGTAACGCTGGGAACATGGGGCTTATGTAACAGTGAACTGACGGAGGGAACAGAGCTCCTTGTTTCTGCCGACGTGTGGGTCGGGGGGTGTATTTTGTGCGATATTCACGAGTGCACTTTCCTCAGGAATTATAAATGTGGACGGGGTTTGCTCAGGATTCAATGAGGCAGACTGTCTGTTTCGATCCCATTTTCAAGAGGGGGGGAGACGGGGATTTCCATCACTGGATAGCATGGGGTGAGGGAGGACACTCGTGATCTCTTGGCACACTAACAAAGCAAACACTCCAAGCTTCACTCTCACTGGAGCCTCACTTTAACTCTCATGTATTGTACAATAACTCAAGTGTTAACTAGACGATGCAGCTGTGGTCCAAATGACAACTACAGTAACACTGCAACTATAATAAAAAACCTTTCAAATGGTTAAGTGGGTAAATCTGGTATGGGATGGGCTGTACTGTAGTCTGGTTCTCTGCCATGGATATTAGAGGGGATCATTAACTATTGCACAACATCCAGGAACTTTAAACACTTCTAAGTAAGAGAGGTATTGTATGACAGTAGTCAGTGGTGCCAAGCTGGTCCCTCCCACATACCCAGCTGCAGACTCTCCTTAAAGAGAGATACAGTACAACCTGACAGAGAATTGTCCACTTCCTCTAGGGCACATGGAGACAAGCGAAATAAATCCTGAACCTACATGCAGTGCACACGTGCACACCATGCCCAACATGGGTCTTAATACTATCACATAGCTGAAACTAATATTTTGAAATTATAGTTAAGCATTTCAATGAATTTAATCAATATTGTATTCAGAATACATACAAATCATCAATACAATTTAGTCAAACACAGTAACTACCGGTATAAAAACTATTAAAACACTCAGTTTCAGGTGGTGTATTTGAAAATACTTATTTTTTTATTACCAAATGCTAAAATCCACA
The DNA here is from genome assembly GCA_016801145.1 of Umbra pygmaea. Lineage (NCBI taxonomy): Eukaryota > Metazoa > Chordata > Actinopteri > Esociformes > Umbridae > Umbra > Umbra pygmaea. Next base: position 13,903 of record JACXGM010003831.1, read on the forward strand.
TTTATCTTTTATTAAAAAACAATCAAATATATGTGTACTTGAACTGTAACATGCAGACGCGAGAACAGACAGGCTCTCGGATGTCGGTGATCTGATTTCGTGTCCTGCATTCAAGGCATAGCTCCATGTGTATAAATACTCACACACCTGCTGTGGTGATGGGTGCTGCAGAGCTAGGGGGAACCACCCTGCCCCTTCGACTATACTATCCAAAGGCAGGCCGGGTATGATCCATGCCTGGCCACATACACACACCCCAAGCCAAACCCTGGGTGTTGGCACTTCAACAGAGACACATCCTGGTCCCAATCTGAATTCACACATTTTAACCTTTTTCAATGTTGCTTGCGGTTGGTAGGCTAATTATTTCACACATTGTTCCTATTCAAAGGATGCACTGGGTATATGAACTGATTGTTGTAAAACTGCTAATGAGGGGGTTTCCCTAAACCTTCTATCAAGGCATGTACACAAACATGTGCCCAAACGTCTCTACCTTCTGAGAGACCCAGTACAGTAGGTACATAAATATTATGACTCAAATCTCTTCTGCCAGTATTTCAGTTGCTTGTTTACTAAATGGCTCCAATCGCTAACATGTACAATACTCTAGCGATGTTTTTCAAGGTCGGCCACGGTCTGTGTGCACTGTTTCCTAAGATACTAAAATACTCATCTGTAAATCCAGTCTGAAATATCACTACCAAGTAGGGTTGTAACGGTACGCCTAACCCACAGTAAGGTATGTATTGCGGTTGGAAGGTCACGGTACGGTACATATTGCTGTACAGTGCAAAAAATTTGTTTTTAGTTCATTTGGCAAAAGTTGGATGCATATCTGCAGGTCACATACAGCGCCTTGCGAAAGTATTCGGCCCCCTTGAACTTTTCGACCTTTTGCCACATTTCAGGCTTCAAACATAAAGATATAAAACTGTAATTTTTTGAAAAGAATCAACAACAAGTGGGACACAATCATGAAGTGGATGAAATTTATTGGATATTTCAAACTTTTTTAACAAAAAAACTGAAAAACTGGGCGTGCAAAATTAAAAACAAGTTAATACTTTGTAGCGCCATCTTTTGCTGATCAATTTTAGCCATTTTCCCTGTGCCTGCTGAAGAGAAGCAGGCCCAAACCATTATGCTGCCACCACCATGTTTAACAGTGGGGATGGTGTGTTCAGGGTGATGAGCTGTATTGCTTTTACACCAAACATAACGTTTTTCATTGTTGCCAAAAAGTTCGATTTTGGTTTAATCTGACCAGAGCACCTTCTTCCACATGTTTGGTGTGTCTCTCAGGTGGCTTGTGGCAAACATTAAACAACACTTTTTATGGATATCTTTCAGAAATGTCTTTCTTCTTGCCAATCTTCCATAAAGGCCAGATTTGTGCAGTGTACGACTGATTGTTGTCCTATGGACAGACTCGCCCACCTCAGCTGTAGATCTCTGCAGTTCATCCAGAGTGATAATGGGCCTCTTGGCTGCATCTCTGATCAGTCTTCTCCTTGTATGAGCTGAAAGTTTAGAGGGACAGCCGGGTCTTGGTAGATTTGCAGTGGTCTGATACTGCTTCCATTTCAATATTATCGCTTGCACAGTGCTCCTTGGGATGTTTAAAGCATGGGAAATCTTTCTGTATCCAAATTCGGCTTTAAAATTCTCCACAACAGTATCTTGGACATGCCTGGTGTGTTCCTTGTTCTTCATGATGCTCTCTGTGCTTTCAACGGACCTCTGAGACTATCACAGAGCAGGTGCATTTATACGGAGAATTGATTACACACAGGTGGATTCTATTTATCATCATTAGTTATTTAGGTCAACATTGGATCATTCAGAGATCCTCACTGAACTTCTGGAGAGAGTTTGCTGCACTGAAAGTAAAGGGGCTGAATAATTTTGCTCGCCCAATTTGTCAGTTTTTTATTTGTTAAAAAGGTTTGAAATATCCAATGAATTTTGTTCCACTTCATGATTGTGTCCCACTTGTTGTTGCTTCTTCACAAAAAATTAAAGTTTTATTTCTTTATGTTTGAATCCTGAAATGTGGTAAAATGTCGAAATGTTCAAGGGGGCCGAATACTTTCGCAAGTCACTGTATCTGCAGTGATGAAAACACATATGGTAATTTATTTGGCCTGATCAGATTCTGCTGATAGGATTGCTTAAATACATGGAGGAAACAGTTGTTTTTGTTTCCAAAACTGCCTCTATAACCAAACGACTATATGGACAAAGTGACATTGCGAAGCCTGCAAGCAAACCTGACATTTTTGAAAACTCTTATAATATACAGTTTGCATATGCATTGCCACATAGCTAAATTATTTCTTTCCATATGTTGTGCCCTGGAGAATAGACATGCCTATTAATGTAGCCAGGCCAAGTAATTTGTTTGAAGGAAAGGAATATTTAATAAAATGCATGTTTTATAGTCCTTATTTACTTTAAAGAACACAGTTTTTTCATTTGAGATAAAAAAATGAAAATTGTGCACTGTCTCTTTAAAATGACCGTGATTTGGGAAGCGAGAAAGTGCAGTTAGAGATCAATGTTTTTAGTTGTCAGAGAATCTGAGCTGGCTAGAACTATAAACATGTCTTATTCATTTTAGTTCTAATTGAACCAGGGCATATACAAAAGACTCTCTGAAGTTGACTGAGTTATTTCAAGAGTGCAACACTTACGAGCAAAACAAATGTTTCACGTAATCTGCGTGTGTCGTGTTATCTTAATCGCTTTCTGTACATGTCTGAGATAAATAATAATGATAACTCATCACCACCACTCGCCATTGTAGTTCTATAGCTCCTTCTTGTGTTACACAAAGTTGGAAAAGTGCCAACAATGATTACAATGTAGATTACGATGTGTGCAAAGGCTCATAAATATTAATCAGATTTTTTGAAGTATTAAAAATACAGTTGCTAGCCATTTATTTATAATATATACAGGTTCATGTGCGAACCCGTGTACCGTTACAGCCCTACTACCAAGCTACCTCTGTTAGGACACATGATGGAGCCCAGTGTCTATGTACAGCAACCATTTTGGTCTACAGCACGATGGCAACAGCAGACATTTGTTATCATGCTAGTGGCACAGTACCAAACAATAACAAATAGCATAAACATAGCAACTAGAAGTTACTCTGACAGGCACAGATAGGCCGAGGTGGGCGGGGTACTGTAGTCAGCATATATCGAGACAGAAAAACCACCAGCACATGCACAGCATAGCTACGCCACACGACTAGAAGCAGACAGAAACCAAACGAAAGAAGGAAAGTAATCGACCTCAGCCACATCCATCTCATCATCAAAGGCAATGTGCTGGAAGAGAAGAGTGTAGAGTTGAAGTTAGTAGGGCAGGGTTAGGGTGGAAACAGCCACATCACACAGTAACCTAGTCAGTCAGTTAGTACGTCAGTCAAAAAACGCAAATTACTGCATCTCAAAGCAATGGATTGGTCAAGCAAGCTTAGAGAAACAGCACCGTTGTTCTGAGATTAGTAGTCTTTGACAGCCCACACAATAAATTGAATGTTGTTTTCAAAGTTCAGAAAGACGTACAGGTTTGCTCTAATATTTGAGTTTGTTCTTGTTCATGTTTGTGTGCAATTACAAATAGCATGGAGGATACAGTAGAAACCCAGCCACGCCATTTGATTCTTGGTATAAATACCTTCTTTGTATTATTGCATTGTATTTATGCAAAAGCGCTGCTGCTACTACTACAGACTTTGAACTAAACCAAAACCACTGTTTTTAAACCAAATAAAAAAATGTATTATGTACCACCAGAATGAAATAGACAAAGGGGACCGCCATCTTTTCTTTCAACCCAGGACTTCTGCCCTGACACCAGTCAGAGCTACAGAATACCATGCATCCTAGCAGCACTGAAACTAAACGCGTCTGCAGTCAGAAGGGAAAGAGGGGGTACCTTTTCCCCATAGCCACGGTCCTTGGTCATCATCTCCCTGAGAGTCTGCAGCACCTTGATACACAGCCGCTCCTCGTTCTCCTCCAGCAGCTGTTTGGTGTGTTTGATCAGCCTGTTGGGAACAACCTGGTCAAACATGCTGCACAGAACAGTCGTGGACACTACAAAACAAAAAGTCACCAGTGGTACTGTAAGAAACCCAGAGTTCACATTTTCTGTTAAAATAGAGTGAATCTTTTTTTAAATGTTGGTATATGTCAGCTTGACTTATCCTAATTGACTGGCTTAATTCATTAGTGTGTAAATGCTGAGGTAACGATTATCTTCACATGGCTGCCAGTAAGCTCAGACCAGGTGCCCTGTTTTACAGGTTTCATGAAGTGGAGTATGTCAATCCAAATGTGCTAAACCCAATATAAAACCAGTACACCTAATCTCCTTTCTTGTAGCATAGATGGTCCAGGTTTTTCAACATTTTGTTGTTAGCACTACTGTCCTGAAGGGTTTTGTTGTTAGCACTACTGTCCTGAAGGGTTTTCGTACTGATTCAGTGTGAACTGTTGGTGCCTCACATGCCCATTTACTCAGTCCACCTGCCTAGCTGCACTCCTTTACAGTAGGCTAATCCCGGAGCTAGCACCTGTTCAAAGTGGCCAGACAGCCCTCATGCCATGTAATCCAATCTCAGCCCTTATCAAGCACAATAGACACAGCAGTGGCCTGGCTTTTGTAAGATGGAGGTGGTGGTGGTAGGTGGGTGGGCGCTGTGTGTGAGGGAGCCAGAACGCCGGTAGGCTCAGTACAGAACATGTGAAAACAAAGCCCTGGGTCACTAAAGCACTCAGCCCGTTGAAGCGGCACGCCCTGCTCAATGACGGACTCAGTTACTGTGCGCTTATGGGGAATTAGTGTCCCCATTACAGTAGCACAACCACAGTTACACGTGTGGTTCCACAGAGCTGGGAAACTAACAGCTGGATGTTATACTTCAGCTACGCACAAGCACTACTTCCAAACGATGCACAGACAATGTGTGTCTCTGCTGACCATCCAGTTAAAAGTGGAGCATGGCTGAGTAGATTAATTGTTACTTGATGAAAACAATGTTTCAACACTGGGCATGAGTCAACATGCTGTGGGGTGGGGTCTTACAGAAGTCTGTGGGTACTGGAGTCTTACTTGGAGATGAAGCCCCCACTCTCACACTTCCGCCGCGCGTCAGTGTTCTCCGGGAAGAGCAGCTCGGGTCGGTGGAGCACGTCCACCAGAACAGAAAGCTCAGCCTGGACCAATGGACGAAGACGGTCCTCTAGAGCCGACACAATGTCCTTCAGAACACAGAAGTCAGGAAACAGACAGTGTTCAATCTTGGATTCCGGCCCATATATTTAATTTGGGCCTTAAAAGGGCAAGGGGCAGCTGACGAAATGGCAAAATAAGATGGTGAACTTAGTGACCTTACTGTCTCAGACTGTTCACTGGACACAATAAAAAAATGCAGAAGTGGGTGCGGTAGACCACGGTTTACCAAAAAACCTCCATGATTACAGCCCCGCCCAGCCCCCCCCCCACTCTGTATCCCCATGATCAACAGTGAAACCTCCATGGAAATATGCAAATCACTACAATTTCATCATGTTGCTGTTGATGTTGTCATGTGCAGAATGGAGGGAAGTTAAGGCAACCACATTCAACCGCCCACACTATGTTAAAGGGCAAGTTCACGCAGTTTTGCTTCTGGCCTTATTTTCACTGTTTGTGCTTGTAGATGATTCTACCCTTACTCAAAATATTGTTTTGATGCAATACGTTTGAAGTGTTTCATAACATGTATGACGGTGAAAAATGTGTATATTTCACTGTAATCAATCCCAAGTGATCCCTCAGTAAAACTTGACAACTAAGATCTCCATAACAAAAAAAACATCTTGTTCTTGGGAATAACTACATGCACGGTAACAGTGGTATTAAGGCAATATTTGTAATGGGTGAACTTCCCCTTTAACTTTCTTGGGAAGTGCAACTCATTCGGCTGCTATTGCAGTTTCATTTACAGCATTTCTGGGAATGGATTGGCCAATCCCTTTATCTGGAATTCCATGACACATTTTCTAAACATAGAAAATAATATGTTATTAAATTAGGCAACAGACAGTTTAGAGAGAGTTTCTTTCTGCAACAAAAGTTTTCTGAACTAGATTAGCTTGTGTAGCTCAACATCAGAGTAAAAACTATAGCCTCTTTAGAGTTCCTTTATCATAAACATTGCCCGTTGGAACCCTTACCTGAAGTCTTTCTATGATATTCCTGTAGCTGACTGATGTGGTTGTGTTGGAGTTGCTTTATCATAAACATTGCCCGTTGGAACCCTTACCTGAAGTCTTTCTATGATATTCCTGTAGCTGACTGATGTGGTTGTGTTGGAGTCTCTTCTGGGGGCGTTCTTGGCTGACAGCCTCCAACTCAAGATGGACTTAGTGACCACGTTGTTGGACTTGACAAACAGGTTGTTTACCTGGCTGTCCAGGTCCACAGGGATTGCAATGGCTCTGTTCTTGGCTATTTGAAAGAAAAAAGTTTGTAATTTAAAAACTTGTAAAAAATGTTTATTATTTTTATTCCATTTGCTTGTGACTACAACGAAGATATACACTTGCCGGCCACTTCATTAGGTAAACCTTGCTAGTGATGGACCGTGTTTTGTCATCAGAACTGCCTTAATTTGTCATGGTAACGAGGTGCAGGAAACATTCCTCTGAGATTTTGGTCCATATTGACATCATTGCATCACGCAGCTGCTGCAGATATGTCGGCTGCACATCTATGATGCAAATCTCCCATTCCACTACATTCAAAGATTGGATTGCAATATTGTGAATGTGGAGGCCATTTAAGTACAGTGAACTCATTGTCATAGGCTGTGGCATTTACACAATGCTCAATTGGTTCTACAGAGCCCAAAGTTTGCCAAGAAAATATCACCCACACCATTACACCACCACCACTAGCCTGAACCGTTGATACAAGGCAGTTGATACAAACCGTTGACACAAAAGCATGGAAAAATCCATGCTTTTGTGTTGTTTATGCCAAACTCTGACCCTACAACCTGAATGTCGTAGAATAAATTTAGACTCATCAGACCAGGCAGAGCTTTTCCAATCTTCTATTGTCAATTTTAATTGGCCCGTGCATTGTAAACCTCAGTTTCCTGTTCTTAGCTGAGAAGAGTGGCACCCGATGTGTTCTGCTGCTGTAACTGAGCTGCTTCAAGGTTCAAGCGTCTTGTGCATTTAGAGATGATCTTCTGCCTTGGTTGTAATGATTGTTTATTTGAGTTACCGTTGCCTTTCTATCACTCTCGCCATTCTCCTCTGACCTCTGCCATCGGGAAGGCATTGTCGCTCAGAGAACTGCCCCTCACTAGATATTTTCTCTTTTTCTGACCTTTCTCTGTAAACTCTAGAGATGGTTGTGTGGGAAAATCCCAGTAGATCTGCACTTTTTGCAATACTCAAACCAGCCCATCTGGCACAAACAACCATGCCACGTTCAAAGCCACTTAAATCACCTTTCTTCCCCATTCTGATACTCGGTTTGAACATCAGCAGATCTTCTTGACCATGACTACATGCCTAAATGCATGGACTTGCTGCCACAGATATTGATTAGATATTTGCTTTAACGGGCAGTTGAACAGGTGTAACTAATGAAGTGGCCAGTGAGTTTACTCCTCAGATACTATCAAGACTGCATTGGGAGATTGCAGTAGGTATCTTACCCACGTCAGACAGCACCTTGATACAGGCCTCGATGGAGGCCTTCTGAGTGGGGTTGAGCCAGTTACAGTGGTATACCCTGAATACACCCTGCAGGAGCTGAACAAACACTGGCTGACGAGTCTAACGGAAAGAGACACAGGGAGGAGAGACACCAAAAAGAGACACCGACAGACAGGCAGGCAAAGAGACAGACAGAAAGACCAAAAGAAAGAAAGAAGTGAGAGACAGACAGAGAGAGGAAGACAGCATGCAGAGAAAGACAGAAGGAAAGGAAAGACAGTAGATGAGATGAGAAAATACGTCAGTGGCTGAGTCAGAAGCTGTACTTTAACCAAAGCTAAAATCCCCAGCAGTGATCAACAAAGGATTTGTGGTTTATCACAGACCCCATCTCTAGAACCCAGATTAACCAATGTGAGGGTGCTCTCAGATAAATACTGAGTCATGTTCAGCAGGGAGAAACCAGAGAAAAAGTTTGAAACCAAAGACGTATTATCTGAATGTTAAACTATGCTTTCTGTTTCAAAAGGTTTTCAGCTGTTTCTCCTACAATCCTACAACTGTGAAGGGAAATACAGATTCAAAAAACATCCACGTCCTTTAAGAGGCAATTTACTTAATGTCTCACTACATGGAAATATCAAGTAAATTGCCTCTTAAAGGACGTGGATGTTTTTTGAATCTGTATTTCCCTTCACATTTGTAGGATTATATTTTATTATAAGGTTGCTAAATTGAATTCAAAAATATTATTTGGCCCATTTCCGGCTGTGTGTACCAGTGGCCAGAGCGTAGGGTACAACCTGTTTGCACTGCCTTGTGCTGGAGCTCCGAAAAGGCTGAAGAAAGCTGTGGTTACCTTCAAACTCATAACCACCGTATTGTAGCTGTCTTGCAAAGCAGTGATATAGCCTACTACACCACCTGTTGCCCCACTATCTTTTTCTGTGAAAACATAGGATTTCCAAAGCAGCATGCCATGCTGTAGGAGTTTCAGTGCAAATATTCCATTAAAGTGAATTGTCGTTTACTAGTAATATATTTTTCCTTAATCAATTAAGGAGCTCATTTGAAAGTAAATCACCTTATCCTTCAATTTCTATGTTTACTCTCACAAACTGTTTATGCTTGAAAATCTATAGTGTGTGAGAGTTTCTCTACCTCTCTATTTTTGTTCTTCTCTTTCACGCACCTGTCCATTTGGGTCTACCAGGTGTGCCATTTATCTTGATCTTGTTCATGCTTGGTCTCATTCCCGTATTTGATGACCCAAAGTAAAAATACGATAAAGTTTTGGCAGTTGGAGGACTGGCTATAAGGGATGTTCTATATAAAAATGTATTATATCATCCACATGTACAGTAATAATGTCTAGGCCTGTTGGTTATTACCACAATGAGCTCAGGTCCCAGTAATATGTTCTAGTTAAGGTCTAATGTAACAAGTAACTAACCCTACATCACAACACAATGTCTACCTCTGTTATCTTTCCCAGAATGCTTGCCTGTCATGGGAGAGATGGGAATGAATATGGTCATTAAACAAGTGATTCACATTAATCAAAATTATGTAGTGTGTCAGTGTGTGGGATGTTGGAGGGAGGTGGTATGTAGAAATTATTACATATAAAATCTACGGTATACACTAATCTATTCTAATGGAATAAGCCCAGTTCTTTAAACGCTAATTTAGCAGGGGTATTAGATGCCAATTCTAGATATGACTGTAAAATTCTGAGTGAATATGTCTTCCAAGGAAAGTGTTGGGCTCCTCCATATGGTCACCACACAACACTTTACAGAAGCACAGAGTGATGACCCATTCAATAACAAACCAGTCATTGCAGCCACATCCTGGGAGTAAGGGTGTTTTGTGAATAGATCTGGGAAAGGCTTGCAGTGGATACTCAAGCTCTTCTACTGGCACAGAGTCTAGGATTCTTGGAAGGTTCTGACTCAGCGCTTTATACGTGAGGCCAGTCAGTAAGGAGAGGTAATGCTATTCTAAGTCTACCGGTAAAGAAATGACAAACCTACCACAAAGGGACTTTTACTGATACTTACATACAGTTGACACGCCACCTAGGTAAAGCAAAATGTCACGTATTTATATCTTAAATGTCAGCATGGAACTGGGGATATTGTATGTTCCATACAGATTTTAAAAATACCCAACCGCGTATTATATACACCAATCAACTGCTTGGATTGTGCCTTTTGTATGTTTCCGTTGCTATTTTAGTAAGCCGTTGGTGGTCATGGTTACAGTACCTGCAGACTGGTGCTCTGGTCGGAGAAAGGTGAGCTGAAGAAAGTGGTGACAATGCTCATGACCGTCTCTGTTACATAACCCTCCAGGACTGTGTCCGCGTGTTTGCGGTCACTGGTGTTATTACAGACCTACGGCCAGCAGACACAGATAGATAAGGTTATCCTGACTCAGTGGACAGGCAGAGGGGGTGGTGAGACAGCGTTCACTGGATCACACTTCCTACATTACCTCCTCACAGGAAACACGAGAGAATATCATTACACCACGCTGTGATCACGCACCACCTTTCAGCACAATACTCCCAGGGTTAAACAATGCTAACACTTAATCATCTAGGGCAGACTGTGAAAAACACCTCAATACCTGAGCAACCCCAGTTGCAACCCCACTGACTAGCCATAACATAAGCAAATGTTCTATCGTTTACCCGGCATATGTCCACCAAGAAGTTCTCAAAGAGTTTCCACATGTGGTTGCTGGTGTAGATCTCCTTCATCTCCACCTCTGTGTCCACGTAGCAGTGATTCAAGAAGTTAATGTAGGCTATCTTGACCTGGAGAACCACAGAGCAAGCACAACCAATCATTTAGAAGTAGCCCTAATCCAGTGAGTAGAAACATTGTTCATACTTTTTATCCACAATTTCATATAATAGGTGCCCAAATCAATCAACAGTGGTCACTAAGCATAACTCCCCTCTAGAAGATGTTCAAATGAGCTCCACAATATTCACATACATGGTTTCTCATGTCTTATCCAGCGTGCCTGTTGCCCCAGAAGCATTTCTCACCTCAGGGATGCAGTCCTCGTGAGTGACCACCCTCACTATGTCATCCAAGGGCAGCAGGGAGTTGCACTTGATCTCGGTGTAGACATTTTTCCCCTCGGTGCAGACGGCCAGCAGCTCCACCAGGTGGATGTGATACATCAGGGGACTGTTCTCATCCATCCGGTCACGCTCTGACCGCATCATGGTGACCAGGGTCTGGAAGGAGGCGCGGTCATTGTAGAAAACCAGAACGTCTTCGCCTGAGTTCACCAGCTGAATAGGAGGATGTCAGAGAATGTTCTCATCAGATCCTTTTGTGTTTTTGTTAGGTAGTATTGCGTGCTGAAATTACAGAAATTAATTGACTGTTTTATCTCGTCATCTGTGCACTGCACATTTTGAATCTCACCTCAGCCATGACTGTGTCCTGACATTTCTTGATGAACTTGTTCTCGGCCTTGACGATGGTCTGCAGGAACTTCAGGTACTGGACATGGCGGCCATGCGTCTCGGTGCAATGGACGAAGTGCTGAACAACACGCTCATTGATCTCACTGCACAGCTGGAAGTTATTCATGAAGATGTGCTGCATGGTGACCGCCTCCAGAATCTGAATAGAAAGAGACGCATCAACCTGTTGGCACTATTGATTTGTGAATGGTGGAGGGCCACTGGCTCCTACCAGAACAGCTATTACCCTAGGAGCCCTTACCCCAAGAGCCCTTACCCCAAGAGGCCTTACCCCAAGAGGCCTTACCCCATGAGCCCTTACACCATGAGCCCTTACCCTAAGAGCCCTTACCCCATGAGCCCTAATCCCAAGAGCCCTAACCCCAAGAGCCCTAACCCCAAGAGCCCTAACCCCAAGAGCCCTTAGCATAGGTGCTCTTACCCTAGGACAGGGGTTCTCAACCTTTTTCATCCCAACACACCACCTAATTAACATAAAACATGTTCAGGAACCAACAATTGGAAATAATTTTCCAAAACACACAAGTCATTAAATACATTCATCGCAGTAGTTTACCGCAACAAAGAGAACAATGAGTCAAATGAACAATGGGTAGTGCTTATGTAGGCTCTAAAATGAATTAGGTATTGCATTCTTACAAAGTATAATTACTTTGATTTTTGGAGATCCATTTAAATACATTCACTTTTAGCCAACGTAAATTACTGTCATTTATTTTATATTAAAGCTGCAGTGTGGAATATTTGTCTCCCTCTTCTGGCAGTGAGAGTAATTACTCAACCACTGTTGATGTGAGTGGATGACGTATGCCTACACATAGATCGCTTTCTTTATTAGACTGTAATCCTTCATCTGAACGAAGAGTTACTTTTTCATCTGGAGCATCAGAATTTTCTTTTAGATGCTTCTTGGCTTTTTCTGCAGAATTTTACAGCATACTCCTACAGACATTCTTAGTCTCCCGGATGTCCTGAAAGTCTCACGGCTTTCTAACACCCACAAATTATATACAATGTCCTAGATATTGATTTTCTTCATAAAAAAATATATATATAATATGTGAGCGTCTTAAAATGAGGGAGACTCCCAGGACATCCGGGAGACTTGGGACATCTGCTCCTAGTTCCTGTAATGTTAACCCCTCCTTACTTCACAATGCTTGCTCCCCTCATCCGCTCTGGTAAACCAATCATTGTCGGGTGACATAAAACGCATCACTACTGGTGTTCCAGGGCAGGAATCTCGCACCGGATACCAAATTCAAAAACACAGTTTACTGGTTAGGCAAGGGCTGAATGTAACGGACGTTTGTTTATACGTAAGAGTTCCGCACTACAGCTTTAAGATACAGAGCCTATAACAGGAACTACTTTCTTGACCAAAAACAAAACTGGTCATTTTATTTTCTACAATTAAAAGAAAAAAAAGGTTATAATATTGATCCACTCTAGATGCATTTATGGTGAAGTTTAATTGAGTATGAATGACTGTTATACGGTTAGTAAAATGCATCTTTTGGTGAGTTGGCATAATGTCCCAATGAAAACATTACAATTATCCAACCTAAACAACAGACAAAGTAAGCTATAGTGTTACGTTTGTATTTAATTTTATAAAACAAATAAAAAATAAAAATGTGCGGACCACCTGCAGTTCCTCCGCAGACCGCTATTGAAAATTGCTAGTTCAGGAGCCCTTACCCCAGAAGCCCTTGACCTAGGAGCCCTTATCCTAGGGGCCCTTATCCCAAGAGACCTTACCCCAGGGGACCTTGCCAAGGAGCCCTTGCCTCAGGAGCCCTTACCCCAAGAGACCTTACCGTAGGGGTCCTTACCCCAGCAGCTCTTACCCTAGGAGCCCTTACCCCAGAAGCCCTTACCCTAGGAGCCCTTACCCCAGGGGCCCTCACCCCAAGAGACCTTACCCCAGGGGACCTTGCCCAGGAGCCTTTGCCTCAGAAGCCCTTACCCCAGGAGCCCTTTTCCCAAGTGACCTTACCCTAGGGGTCCTTACCCCAGAAGGTCTTACCCTAGGAGCCCTTACTTACCCTAGGGGCCCTCACCCCAAGAGAGCTTACCCCAGGGGCCTTTACCCTAGGAGTCATTGCCCAGAAGCCCTTAACCCAAAAGTCCATTCCCTAGGAAAGTCCACTCACCCCTGGGTTGAGAAACAGGTTAATGTGCTTGTGCAGCAGGATCTGGTTCTGCTGGTTCCCTGCACAGAAGTTCTGGAGGAACTCATGTGCCAGCTTCATGATCTCTTGCATGCGGACATCTTCGCCCTGACGAGTTAAGGAGGCAGACACACAAACAAAAACTTGAAGTCTGACTTGACCATTTGAAAAGCCTATAGGTAAATCCTTGTTTCTTAAAGACTGTTTTGGTCACAAAGTACAGGTTGATAGTACAGGACCGGCCCACCCTCTCCTGTAGTACCTTTTCATAGGGGATCTGCAGAAGCTCCAAAACCACACTGTGGGCCCCCATGTTCCTCAGCAGTCTCTGTTGCTGCTTCCTGCTCTTCCTGCCTGACAGGCCCTCCTGGACACACAGCCTACTGAGGCGCAGCAGAATCTGAGGACACGGAGAAACAGCTTGACTTCTAACTGTCTGATTTCAATTAAGGACCAAGGCAATGACTCTTCACACCATAGGATAAATGAGAAGACATTAAGAAGAGTGTACCTCTTTCACAACCCTGTAGTTGTAACTGCTGGTGTTTTCCTCCAACGTTTTGTCCGAGCCACTGGAACCCCCCTGAGACACGGACACAGTGAGCATTTAGACACAGCTTTCAGCTGTACAGCGTGGTAGCCGTGGTCGATTTGACACAATACCTTCTTTTTATGGTCCGACTCTGACGGTCCGTCGCCTCCGTCATCGTCGCCCTGCCTCTTGTACACCCACAGCTCAGACTTCTCCACGATGGAGCGCAGCTGGTCCAGGTCCGACTTAATCTGCTTGTAGTTGTCCACATCTTGGCTGGTCACCAAGAGCTGGACCTAAAGGAGGTGGAATCACTAAGTTAAGTTGAACACAAATAGTGTTCGTTGATGAAGCAGCTAATCATACAAGTCGTGATTTAATATAGTTAAACACCTGTGCGTTCCTGTGTGTTCGTTTGCTGTGGAACAGGTGGGTTTGGTCAGACACCTACCTGTTTGAAGGCCATGAGGACCTCCTGTCTCTGGCTGAAGTGCCTGAAGAGCAGGTGGAGGGCTCCAGACACCAGGGGAGGGTAGTCATGCATGGTCAGGTGGAGCAAGACTCTGAGGAAGGTTCTACCTCCATGTTCATCAAGGTCCAGCGGGGTGTTCTCCTCACTGCAGGACAACACACTAAGCTTAGACACGTTGATCACAATGCAATCAGCACATAGATTAGAGTGTTATGTAGAGAATGACAATGCTTGTCTCACGTTAACGTGAGAGGGTTTACCTTCCTCCAAAGATGGCTTCTGCCTGCTCCTCAATGTTCTCAAAATCTAGGGTCCCTAACAAAACAAATCAAGATTTGGCATTACTGTGGAGCCCCCTTACATTCAGATCATTTTACAAATAGGAAGGTTGTAAGGAAAAAGTGAATTTGTTTCAATATGCTAACCTGTGACATTATTTCCATCTGGACTAGATGGGGAGCTTTCACCCTGAGGATTGCTCTCATCAAACTCCCTTTTAAAGATACACAGCAGGCAAGATATCCTGTAATCCAGCCGCACATTCAGAATGAACTGGAGGACAGGAACACATCAGTTATTTATGACAATAGTCATACTTAGAAAAATATGTTCTTCGTCTAGATGTTGAACGTGGCTATTTGGATCCAACATCAAATTTTGATCAAATGTATTTTATAAAGCCCTTTTTACAACAGCAGTTGTCACAAAGTGCTTTGACAAAAAACCAATAATCAGACCATCTAACCGTGGCAGGAGTTACCTGGAGGATCTCAATGATCTTAAGCTTAGTGTCCATCACCATGATGTCCTCCCGCTCAGGCTCCGTCTGGGTCTTCACCACGCCCTCCTCTGGCTGGTGGGTGGGGGTGACGGGGAGAAAGCCGCCCCCCCTGAGGACAACCTGAGTCATGAGTTCCCCAACCCCATGGATGGACTTCATCACATTACTGCCTGTAGACACAGCAGAGTTGAAATGACTCATGAAAACAAAATCTAAACATAATGATCTCCACTGGGACGGACAGGCAGGTTTTCACCTTGTTTCTCCTCTCCTTTCTCCAGCTTGTTAACAGGGTACGCTGTGCTGACGTGAACACAATCCAAGATGTTCAGTAAGATCTTAGTCAGTCGCAGCAGGTCACTGAAGTTGTAGAAGCCAAAGTAAATCAGGTTCCTTGCCAGGTTCACTACCTTTAAATTGGTCAAGTTGAAAACAAGAGAGTTTAACGTCCGTACTGCCATTTTCCATCCCTAAATCAAGTTCACTACTTGACGTTGCGTGACATTTCCAGGGAAACATACCTCAAAGGTGAGTTTGTTTTTCTCTCTGTCATCGAAGGGGATGTTCTGAGAAACTACTGACATCAGGTAGTTCTCCACAAAGTCCATGGTCAGACAAAACCTCTCCTTGATCTCATCCCTGCTGGTGCCATCGTTGTCGTAGCTTGGAAAGGGTGAGAACATTCTGGAGTAAGGCTCAGAGAGGCTTTGGGCGTAAGAGGGGTGCTTTTATTTTGAAAGGAATACTTGTTCAAGGGAAGACTGCAAAGGGGTCTTGGATGTCCTCACTGCAGATTAAATGTATGCTTTATAAATATATACATTACAAAGGCTCAGAGTAGGCTATATTTGAGCACAGGTAATGTAGAACATATACAGTAGGACTCTAATAACCGGAACATCACTCACTCGTCAATGGCAATCTTGGATGGGATCTCAGACCAGAGGCGGGCATACTTGACGGGCGTGACCTGTTCCTGGGGGTCGCGGTCAACGTGCATGTGCAGCATCATGCGGCAGAAGGATGCCCGCAGGTCGAAGGGCAGGTCCTCGTCAGACATGCAGCGCAAGATCAGGTCTACGTCCAGCTGGCCAGAGATCTTATTGATGGCCAGGTACTGACGGTCCAGACACATCCGGGCAAACAGGTTCAGCTGGTACCTTCAGGGGGGTGGAGAATACTTAATCATTTGGACTGGGTACAAGTTAAAGGAAGGCTACCGAACATGGATAAACTAGTGTACACTTTCTCCATATGTCCCAATAGACACTATTAATGCTGAAATCCTCATGAAGGCTGACCTGTAGTAGCTGATCACATCCTGGTCTTCCTTCTGGCCCTCCTTGGCGTCCTGGGCAAGCTCCCTGATGCTTTTGCTCCTCACCTCCTTGTTGTTGTCCCTCCAGAAAAGCCACACCTCCTCCTCATCCTCCTCCATCTCCATGGGAGGCTCGCCAATCGCCACAGAGTCCACCTCAAAGCGTGACAGCACCAGCCTGGTCGGTGGGAGGTAAAGCACAATGAACCTTGACCCAAGACGCATCAACTTTTGTGTTAATCAACAGCCTTATTAACACATGCCGATTGGTAAATCATATTTAAATCAGTATAACATTTAACAAGTGACCATCAAAACCGTAATGAAATTTAATCAAAATATATATACACATACTGAACATTTTAACTTTGTGTAATAGTGCTGCTACACAAAGTTTATATATATAATGCTAGTAGATAAGTACAGTGATTATGTAATGAAAATGGATTCTCAGTTACACATTTAGAGTGTCAATATATTATATGTGGATGTCTACTGCAAAAACAACAAATCTGAACAAGGCTAATTATCATTTTAAATATTTTTATCTTATTTTAAATTAGAATTATTTATTGATTACTTTAGAAGTTTTACCTTGTTTTGGTCTTATTTTAAGAAATCTTACCAAGTTTAATAATATCAGTGCTGTGGTTGATAATTTAGCATAATTTAAGCATATTTTATTTTAGGAAATTATTGTCTTGTTTTTGGAGGTGTGTTTTTGCAGATGAGGACAGTTGAATACAGTAAAACATCTACTTTATTTACAATTATTTCTTAGCCTATGCAGAGCATTACGGCTGGTTGCTGAGGCCCAAAGTAGGAAAAACCTTTTCAGATGGCAAGACTGTTTAGATATGATAGACATGTATCATCAAAGTAAAAGGTATTACTTAGTCTCAATGAGGATGTCTGCATTGGAAGGATCCAGCACAGCGTTACAAATGAGTTCCTGAGTCACTGGGATGGACTTGTTCATGGACACACACAGATCCGAGAGGTAGTCCAGAAACCTAGGGACGAGGTCAAACAGAACGAGTCTGGCTCAGCTTACAGGAGGCCTACGTCACTCACCATGAGTCACACTACACCTTATTCAGGCTCTGTGAACTTGTGCTGCAAGAAACAGACGATCCCTCATATCGCCAAAAGCTCAAGACATGACTGGAGTCTGACAGAACTATTGACAGCAATTACCCCAATGCCAGGTTTTAGGAAAAACACCATCCTCTAACAACCTCATACACATAGCTGAATACATCTACATCTATTACATTCCCTGGCACATGCTGTACTAACAAACCCTGACCCAAACTACCATTAAACTCCCTCCTGAATCAGGCCCCCTCACATCGGCTTTCCTCTTGGACTCACCTGGGCTCCCGGTTTTTCCTGACCAGTGTGACAAAGGTGTCGATCTCAGCAGCCGTGATGTGTTTTTCCAGAAGCTTGCGATTGTTGTGGAGCAGGGCTGTTATCGTGTCTTCCGCCAAAACATCATAGCCTATCTGCTTCTGCATAAAGCGGAACTGCTTGGCTATGTACTCCTGTAGAGTGGGTTCAGTCAGGGTCAACACCAATCCAACACATCGCTGAAGTGGCAGTTGAGGTACCGAACATCTGGATGTGTGTATCTAAATGAATCGGCGTACCACCAACCTGGTTCTTCCTGTAGTCTTGTTGGGAGTGTCGTAATACCCGGTAGCAGAGCCTGCAGATGTGCCTGAAAGGGGCGTGGCGCTGGTCACCGAGCTCCTCCAGTCGCAGCATTGGACCGTCCCCACTGTCTGTAAATGGTGCTTGGAGAAGTTTAAATATCTGAAAAAGAAAGTCCATTCCAAATTTGATACATTTTATGTTCACAGGCCTCTGCACGGCCAAGGTACAAATCCTGGTGGCAGCACTCTGACTACGCAACAGTGTAAACCAGAAACAGTTAATGGGCAAAAGTCTGTGCTGGAAAAAGGATCATTAAAAGTGGATGTCGACTAATTTAAGTAGTCGTTGAAAAAGAAGGTTTTCCAGCATTTTCCAGTATATATTAAACCGCTTATACGCAATACACAACCAAGACCATCAGGCTAATAAACAAAGGTGTCACGCTGCAAGTTGTACCTGTTTGAGAATGTTCTGTTCTCTCATGAGCTTCTGTCTCTCTCGGTTGGGCTTGTTGACCATGATCTCCAGAACGTCCTGGCCACTGTTGGGTATGTCACACACAAAGAACACCAGGTCCTCCAGAAGTTTCGTCACAAACCTAGAGACCAGGCAGAAAATACCAGATAGAAAGGCCCATGGAGGTGTGAATGTTAACACCTACAGCCGGCCTCTGCATAGAAGCAATCCAGGAACCATAACTACAGAATTCCAGGTATTAAACAGGAAATTATAATAATTTTAAAAAATGCCAAAAGGCTAACAACAACCTTGTAAAATCAGTCATAGAATACAATATGAATACCATAATGTAATGCAATTGGTCAAAGGCCTAGTGCTGGCAGCTGATGCAACCAAAACCATGTGGTTTCAAACGCACTTTACCTCCTTTCGTTCTGTGTTATAGTGCCCTTCTCCAGTTTGCCAGCAATGGATGCCAACACTTTACTGGCATCGTTGGCCAAGTCTAAGTCTCTGACTTCTGCTGGGGGGACAGGCACTATGGCAAAGGCTTCTTTGTCTTCTTTAACTGCTGATGTGCCAATCTAAAGGAGCAGTGTGTAAAACAAACATTCAATTCATGGAATTAGTGTATGGATGTTTGACCAGAGGTCACCTGCTCTGATACTTCCCAGCCACTCACCCGTAACATGACAGGCTTCTCCTCCTCTTTGTCGATGGGGTTGTTGGTGCTGTGGACCCACGTGTTGGTGCAGAGGTGTCTGAGTCTAACGAATGAGTTCCTGGGGGATCAAGACTGAGCCACTTAGCGGGCAGAAAAAAAAAGAAAAACAGTCCACTCCAATAATCTTTGTCTACTGCAACGCACATTTATTATTTCAGAATATATGATAACTTACAATTTGTATGTCCAACGTATTGTTTTGTGGATTGTAATCGTTCAGTTAATTGTTGTCACCATTACAGCTGCTTTGAAAGTGTGCTTTGCTTACACAGTTTGAAGATGTTTTTGGTAATCAGGGCCGGTTCTAACTGGGGGGAAAAAACAATGTTTGTCTGGCAACACCGTATTATGCCGGCAACACGAACTCTGATTTTTCTTTTCAAAATAATAGCACTCGTAATCCATTACAATAATCATTGTTAATTCATTGCATAGATAGGTAGTGGGTCCATATTCATGTTTTGCTAATAATAGTCTATTGTTGGATGTAATCGTGTTTTCACATGAGACACTGACAATATATTCAATCAAATTCTGTGTACAACGTATTTGTTACTGTTTTTAATAAAAAGTTGCTATTGAAAACATGTTGAATGTTTTTTTAAATCACATACTCTAATTGTTTCTTTACACACAATGCAATGTATTTGATTACAATTCACTAGCTTTGTAATGAATTCACAATGATTATTGAAATGAATTGAAACAAGCGCTATTATTCTGAAACGAAAAATCTGAGTTTGTGTTGCCGGCATAATATAGGGTTGCCAGGTGTTTGCCCCGACTCGAACCGGCCCTGTTAATAATACCGGGTAATTTGCCCTAAAACCTGAATTCACCTGCTCAATACCAGTCGATAATTTAGTCTGAGACTCCTTTCATTAAAGCTATTTGTAGGGACGCCATCAGTGATTGCATTGTCTCTAATAAATCAGTGTAAACGCCAATGATGGCTAATGAAAATATAGCTTTACTTGGCTTTACTGTCCCAACCAGTTCAGGCTTTGGAACATCCAATTGGTTTTTGGGACCAATAGAATGGCCTAGAGCCCTCATGGGTAGTTTCAATTAATGAATGGTAGAACCGAAAATCAGCAAGCTTCTCATGGGTTAAGGTTTGACCGCTGGTCTAGAGCACTTTCTAGAAAGCATCTGGGAGGTACTGCAGGGAAGAAGCAAACAACCGTAGGAGCAGCATAGCGTTTACCCAAAGCAAAGTGTTGGGCAGTTGATAGCCAACTAAGGCTTACCAGCTTGTTTTCTTTTGTATCAAACCTGCCAGATAACACTATCATTATTATTATGCTCTGTCAACTTGAAGGGGCAAAGAGTGTTGTCCTGTGACGCAAACCACAGCATGTGCATTCATATACTCCCCCAATGCAAGAGTCACCCAATCTACAAAATGTCACCGAACATTGTCGTCAAAAATGGCTCAGTCACTAGTGTTCTCCACAGTAGGTCTAACATCTGCAATAACAGACATGTGATTTCTCTATTTAATAAAGTGTTACATGGAAAAAGAAATACAGCACTTTGACAAATGTGTCTGTATGAATTGGCAGTTCAAACCTACTACTGTAAAAACAATTTCATGTAACTGATGGGAATGACATCCACTGCAGATGATTACTAGTAATGGGCGTGACATCATACTGTAACGTCCTCAAACAAGTGTGTGAAAACCTAGTCCCAACATGTTAGTGCTGATTTGTGTGCCAAAACTAAGAGTTCACATTGGGTCACAACTATGGAATCTACAGATAGACGGTAAAGAAAATAGAGCTGATGTGATTCGAGGTGATTCTGTCGAAAGATTGAGACAAACTTCTATGATTAGTATTGTTATGATGCAAAGAATCATGATCAACAATACTAATATTAACAATACTAATATGACCATTATATTTTCCATAATTACCTGAAACGATTACAAGACTAGATGATAGGAGGTCCATGTATTAAAGCCACTGATTAGACATCTCGCCACTTCTTTATTGTAAAATGTGTTTCAGCACAATCATTACACTAAACATAGCAATGAATAAAAGAATGAGATGGTTCCTGTTCATAAGTTTGCACACCCATAGTTCTTAATACTGTGTATTTTCCCCTTTAGCATCAATGTTGTACCATAGTTTATTTTTCACAGATGGTGAAGCTGCCCATTCTAATTGGAAAAAATCTTTCAGGTCCCGTAACCTCTTTTGGATGTCTTGCATGAACTGCACCTTTCAGATCTCCCCAGAGTGGCTCAGTGATATTAAGGTCAAGGAGACTGTGATGGCCACTCCAGAACCTTCCCTTGTTTCTACTGTAGCCACTTAAGGGCGGGGCTCGCAGCTTAACTTTTATACTTCCCGTCACATTACCGTCCTGAAGTCCAACTTCTACCTTGCCAAACTGAACTTGAACTGTCCCAAAATATAACTGCTTTGCAGTTGTATGTGAATAATAATCATAAATCTGTCACTTCAAGCAGTGATAGACATTTTTAACACTGGTAATGTCTTGGATATATATTCTTATACATTTAATGCAGCCTTGGTGAAGAAATTTATACATTTTTCTAAAAACCTGAACATTTCTGGGTACCCCAAACATTTGAACCCAATGGGATGTATAGTATATGTTATGCTCTAAAACCAGACTCTTATGAGGTTTTCTGGAATTTAATGATATAGAGTAAGGCAGTATGACTAAGGAATTATAAATTGCAATTAGACTGTTGGGGAAAAGTGAAGAATCACCTTTTTATGAAAATTCTAGGAAAGTATCACATGATTTGCTTTTTCCAAAAACACCAATATTTTTTTAAACAGTGGATAGTTACTCCACTATTATTATTATATCATACTGGCTGAACTGCAGCTGTCAGTAAAGAATAAACTGTTACTGAAGTTCCCTGAAAATTCCATTTAATAAAACACATGCTGTCACACACTAGCTGGAATGACACGACAAACTTGGACAACAAATTGCTGTGATCTGTAATTATCCCAAGATTCCACAGCCACAAATGCAACAATCTCATGTGCTAAACAAAATTTGGGACGTTTGAATTAGTATGTTTTAATCTCAGGACGAGAAGATCATAAAACCATTTTCTCTACAGCTACTGTTTAGTAGCCAGTCAATAGAAAATTAAAATGTGACAGCAACTCGGCTGCTGTCCGGCCATGTATAATTTGCATACTAATATGCCTATTTGACCAACATTGGATATTGGTTTTCTATTACTTTGTCACGCATGCCCAGCAGATGGCAGGCGTCAACAGACACTGAGACTGGACTCTTTCATATATATTGTTTATTTAGGTTATTTTGTGTTTTCAATTCAATACATTGCATGTAGGTTTGTGTTTGGTAATGTCCCTTTAAAGGACAACTCTGCCACAAAATGAACCTAGGAGTTAATAACACATTGGTACCGAGTCGACCGTTCTCTTGGATATGTTTTCATGCTAATTGAATGTGCCCAGTTTTAGTGCGAACTGATAATTACCTTATAACTCTAGTTGTGAGGGCATGGATGAAGTAAAAATAAATCAGTATTATATACCACTAACAAGGCTCAAAATAGCACCAGACTTCCACGGTAGCATAATGAGGGTCCCTACATGCAAACCGAAGCATTGAGAACGTTGTAAGTGTACAGACAGATTATCAGAAATATACACTGCTCAAAAAAATTAAGGGAACACTTAAACAACACAATGTAACTCCAAGTCAATCACACTTCTGTGAAATCACACTGTCCACTTAGGAAGCAACACTGATTGACAATCAATTTCACATGCTGTTGTGGAACAGACAACAGGTGGAAATGATAGGCAATTAGCAAGACACCCCCAATAAAGGAGTGGTTCTGTAGGTGGTGACCACAGACCACTTCTCAGTTCCTATGCTTCCTGGCTGATGTTTTGGTCAATTTTGAATGCTGGCGGTGCTTTCACTCTAGCGGTAGCATGAGACGGAGTCTACAACCCACACAAGTGGATCAGGTGGTGCAGCTCATCCAGGAATCAGGATGGCACATCAATGCGAGCTGTGGCAAGAAGGTTTGCTGTGTCTGTCAGCGTATTGTCCAGAGCATAGAGGTGCTACCAGTAGACAGGCCAGTACACAGGCCAGTACAGGAGACATGGAGGAGGCCGTAGGAGAGCAACAACCCAGCAGCAGGACCGCTACCTCCGCCTTTGTACAAGGAGGAGCAGGAGGAGCACTGCCAGAGCCCTGCAAAATGACCTCCATCAGGCCACAAATGTGCATGTGTTCCCGCAAAAAAGTCAGAAACAGACTCCATGATTGTGAAAGAACCAATATAACGTCCTAAAAAAATACCTTTATGGAACAATCCTTGGATAGCTTTTTACCCATAAACTGGCCCACATGGAAAAGGAAAGTGACTTAATCATAGGACAACAAATTATTTCTTTTTCAGAATTAAAAACAAAATTTGGGTTGTCTGATGAGGATTTTTTTAAATATATGCAAGTTAAAAGTTTCATGTTACAAATTGTTAACTGTCAACACTTAAACCAATATAGCAAAATTGATAATATAGTTTTTGAATCTGAAAATGAGGCAAAAATCATAGGTATAATATATAAACTCTTGCAGGAAACATATCACACTAAGTGTCTCTTGGAAAAAAGAATTCAGTATTGGAACCAGATCTCAAAAAGACTAATAATAGTTTAAGTTGGGGTGAGTGCTAGAATGTAACCAAGGAAATGACAGAAAATGAAAATCTAAGATTAATTCAATATAAGATTATGTATTTAGGACGTTTGGCATTTGCCAGAGAACACCAAGATTGGCAAATTCGCCACTGGCGCCCTGTGCTCTTCACGGATGAAAGCAGGTTCACACTGAGCATTGACGTGATGTGACAGATGTGACAGAGTCTGGAGACACCATGGACAATGTTATGCTGCCTGCAACATCCTCCAGCATGACCGGTTTGGCAGTGGGTCAGTAATGGTGTGGGGTGGCATTTCTTTTGGGGGGCGCGCAGCCCTCCATGTGCTCGCCAGAGGTAGCCTGACTGCCAATAGATACCGAGATGAGATCCTCAGACCCCTTGTAAGACCATATGCTGGTGCGGTTGGCCCTGGGTTCCTCCTAATGCAAGACAATGATAGACCTCATGTGGTTGGAGTGTGTCAGCAGTTCCTGCAAGAGGAAGGCATTTAAGCTATGTACTGGTCTGCCCGTTCCCCAGACCTGAATCCGATTGAGCACATCTGGGACATCCCGTCTCGTTCCATCCACCAACGCCACGTTGCACCACAGACTGTCCAGGAGTTGGAGGATGCTTTAGTCCAGGTCTGGGAGGACATCCCTCAGGAGACCATCCACCACCTCATCAGGAGAATGCCCAGGCATTGCAGGAAGGTTATATGTGCACGTGGAGGCCACACACACTACTGAGCCTCATTTTGACTTGTATTAAGGACATTACATCAAAGATGGATCAGCCTGTAGTGTGGTTTTCCATTTTGATTTTGAGTGTCTCCATATCCAGACTTCCATGGGTTGATAAATTTGATTTCCATTGATCATTTTTATGTGTTTTGTTGTCAGCACATTCAACTATGTAAAGACAAAAGTATTTCATACGATTAGTTCATTCATTCAGATCTAGAATGTGTTATCTTAGTGTTCCCTTTATTTTTTTGAGCAATGTAGTTTAAAAGCCAGTACCATTTGTGTATACAGCCAGGTGCCATCTTCGGAAAACAGACTTGACCAGTCGAACCACAAATGCTGTGCTACGTGAGCTGAATGGTACCAATGTGTAACCTCTAGGTTAATTTTGCGCCAGAGTTGTCCTTTAAGGAATGGCACACCACTCTCTTGTTTGGATATTGCTAATAGGGTTTAGGTTAGGTTAGGCCACAGGGCGAGCATTCGGTTTGGCAAAGTGACGCAAATGTGAATGTGCCTTAAACCTGCATTCTATCTGAATTTCAGCTGGGGGGCGATACGTCTGGTTGCAAATAAGCTCAGTTTCTGTAATAGTCTATGAGAATGAGAGACACTTCTCACTTTATTTATCACCTCAGTAAATATTTTCATAATGAGTAGATGGTCTAAATCGCTAGATTTCAGCCTTCTGCAATACATAATGACGTTCATTTTTTAAAATATGGTCTGGTTTATTTTAAAATTGTCAATAAAGCAAAGGGGCGTTTAGGGCGTGGCTATGGAATTCGGTTGTAAGACAAGACACTCAAAGGAGTTGGCAGTTCAGTTTATATTTTATTTTAATAGTGTTTTTTTAGCATCCCAATTAATTTAATTTAGCTAGCTAGATTACTCCTCCCTCTCGTCTAAAATCGTCACATCCGCAACCAAGATGTCTGCGCCCGTACCGGCAAATTTGATGACCCAAATCAGATCATTACAAACCAATGAGTGATGTCACACATGTTACTTCCAGTGATATATACAATATATACCAGGTAGAGATGGTATCTTTTTAGATCTGTTGATTAATGATTCTTCATCAAATACTCCAATGAAGAAGCGAGGAAGAGGAAGAGAGACCCTGCCCGGAGGAAGCCCGGGGCCCCCATCTGGAGCCAGGCCTGGATGGAGGGCCCGTCAGCGAGCGCCTGGTGGCCGGGTTTGCCACGGAGCCCGGCCGGGCACAGCCCGAAGAAGCAACGTGGCACCTCCCTCTCCATCCCATCTGCCCACCACCTGTGGGAGGAACCGCTGGGGTCAGGTGCGCTGCCAAATGGGTGGTAGTGAAGGTCAGGGGCCTCGACGGACCAGACCTGGGCGGCAGAGGCTGGCTCTGGGGACGTGGAACGTCACCTCTCTGGGGGGGAAGGAGCCGGAACTGGTGCGGGAGGTGGAGCGCTACCAATTAGATCTGGTGGGGCTTACC
>JACXGM010003832.1:0-14591 GCA_016801145.1 Umbra pygmaea
GTGATGAGTTGTTCTGTGTGTTGACTACAGTATGATGCTTAGGCTGTGGTGATGAGTTGATCTGTGTGTTGGCTACATTATGATGCTTAGGCTGTGGTGATGAGTTGTTCTGTGTGCTGGCTAAAGTATGATGCTGAGGGTGTGGTGATGAGTTAGTCTGTGTGTTGCTTGTATTCAACATAATACTTTATTATCTCAATGAAATGTACTGAAGTGAATGTATATTTGACACAAAAAGTCAGTTTATTATTTTGGCCAGTAAAAATATGCTTGGCTGATTGATTTTTTTTATCTACCAGTCCCTTTGGCAGGTGAGCCAAAAAGTTAATTTCAGACATTGATCCTTGATGTGTAAAGCTTGTTATCCATTGGCACAATTCATAAGAATAATGATTGCATGCCATTTCTGATTGGCTGTTGTTAAATTAAGATTTGAATGTTAAAATGCTAGAGTGGTGCTGTCTGTTTCCTGGGAAACTAACAAATATGTTGTTTGCTATTCAGTGATATGCTTTTGTGATGATTTTTAATGACAACAATAGTAACTACAAACTAGACAATGTACAATATGGAACAATATTGACTTTTGTGACCACACACCCTCAGGTGTGAACACACCCTCATGACAAATCATAATTTCTACATCAAATTACATTAAATCAAGCCAGTAAAATGTATCTAAAAATATAATTCCAATCCTAAAGTCAAAACAAATATTTACATGTTTGTCTAAATATAGGCCACACTATAATTGTTAGCAGCATGTTTTGAAATTAATTTGCATTTTGATTTCAACAGTGATTTCTCCCTGCTCAAACTCTGCCCCCTTGAACCACTGATCCACCCTCCTTGCCTTTACACATGGCCTGATGAACTGAACCTCATCCACCCTCCTTACCTCCTGAACTCAACCCCCTGACCATCCACCCTCCTTACCTCATGCATGGTATCCTGAACTGAACCCCTGATCATCTATCCTCCTTAACTCACACATGATATTACTTCACATTGATGTTGGCTGACTTTATGCCTGGCACAAACCTGTAGGCAGCTCTGCTTTCTTTGATGGCTTGTGACCATCCATCTTTCTCTTGATCAAATTCCAGAGGTTTTCAATGGGGTTGATTTAAGAAAGGTTTGCAGTGGTCAAAACATTTTTGTTTCAACGCTGTAGTAGTATGTTTACAATGTCTAACCATAGATGCCAGATTAATGCATTTGTTCAACAGTTTTTTCATGTTTGATATTACAAATAATTTCACTTTGTTTTTTTGGCCCAAATATTTCTTGTTTTATCCACAGCTTGCATTATCTTCTCTGGAACACATTTTTAAAGGTTAATGCTAGCCATTGTCATTCATGAGTTCTACAGTTTATTGATGGGTCACGATGTTCATGCACACCTTTCACTTTAAATTAATTCCTTACAAAATGACTTGAATGATGATGTCTGCATTTTTTTAATGAATAAAACCTTTATGGTCACTTTATAACTTCTTGTAGTGTATATTCTCAGAAAACATGTTTTCATATTAACTAATCACTAGTCAAATCTGTAGTCTGGTCTTTTCTGTAGTATTCTCTGTGCATACATTACGTGCCTAATAGCCATGCTTATGATAGTAAAACATTAATTATTGCATTTAAATTCCATGAGTAAATCCTATTATAAGAAGTAATTCATTTTTTTCATAGCTTAGTAGCATCTACAAATGCATATTAACCGTTATAATGACAATTAAGGATGAAATGGCAAGTGAAACCCAATCTAAAACATTTGCATCTTCCACTGCACTCTGATTTCTAGCCACACTTGGCAGGTTGTTCACAACTTTATGCGACTGGTGCATTTGCTGTCCAGAAGAACCCCCATTGTTCACCAACCGTTTTCCATCCCCAGTCAGCAGGACTCTCTGCTTCTGGCTGACACTGGGTTGCTTGATCCCATATGCAGCCTGCCTGATATGCAGCACATTTAGTGTGTTGAAGAAGAGCTGCTCTTGTTGGAGGAATGGCTTCATATGGCCTCTGCTTTCAGGCAAACATGTCAAGTCTAGACTCATCAACACTAACAGCTGTAATTGATCGATCATACATATTTTTCTTGAAAAAAGCAGGGTGGATATTGGTGAAAGAGTCATGAAGTTATGGAACAGACTTGACACTTTCTGGACCAAACCTAAGCTGCCGACTCTGTCACCACTGATTTCCTTTGTCGGATGCTGAAATACAGAGACACTGGTGCCATGGAATGATGTTGTAGCAGTTGTTGCAGAAGGATTGTGGTCAATGTTGTCCATGACAGCAGTGGTGAACAGCCCTTTCCGTAGCACCGGTGGACAGACCACACCCTCCTCAACATACTTGCTTACTGTGGCATCTCCCAGTTGAGCTGATATCTTTAGCACCCAGTCATACGAGGTACTCATACCATGTTCATGCAGCATTTCAACCAGGCTTCTCTTCCTGGTTTTGGCGAAAACAGACATACCAATGTATACTGGGAATGGAGTTTCTCTCTCTTTGGAATGTCTGTGGGCAGCTGCTCCCTCTTAGTACTGGGAGAAGCAGTTGTACTGCAACAGTTGCGCAATAGCCAGCAATCTGTGAAGTGCCAAATCTCAGCTGCGATTTGATTTTGGCTCCATGTTCTACCACACAAACAAATTGAAGGAGAGGTGGGGGATGGCCTCTTTGATACATCCCTCATGGAATGTTCCATCAAATCTGGACTGATGTTCCAGAATATGCCTTCTCAATATCTTTGCAGCCTTGACCATGATAAGTGACTTCAGACGCTTGAGAGAGAGCCTACCCAACATCTTTCTGGAAAGCCAGGAGCACATCTCCACCCTGTTTGTGAGCCATGAGTTCAGGTATCTCAGCCAACAGCTTTACCTTTAGTCTAGTAGAGTTAACTGTAGGGGAATGTATACTCAATTGATCTAGACGCTGCTGGTACAGGTTGCACATATCTGTGAGATGGAAGGCAGGAAGACCATCAGAATTGAGACTGATTTCAACAATATAGGTGTCTAGTTCAGAAAGAGCCAAAGGAAAGATGGCTGGTTGAACCGTTTCACTCTGACTCTCTTTCTCAAGCCTTCTGAGGTGGAGTTTCTCTCTGTTGTAAAGATGAATGAGACACAAATGATGGTATTTAAGCTCCTGTGCAATGGCATCAGCACCACTTAGTTGAACCATTAATTTACCATCATTAAGTGTTTGTGCACATTCATGTAGTCTGTCATTCAGGTGCATTGTCATTACCTACCTAATCATCGGTATGCAAATAATTCTCAAATTTATTTACCACTGAAAGATGGGCATACATTTGTCATTCAGTCGCTGCATTAATGTTTGATTGAGGTTAAGTGATGGCTGGCAAATAATGTTCTCCAATTAAATGAGGATAAGACCGAGATGATTTTTTTTGGAAATAAGGGGTGTGAAGACGATGACTGCCTGGGGTTGTTTCCTGGGAAAACACTGTCTAGCGTGAGAAACCTCGGTGCCATGTTTTGACTCTGATCGGCAAATCAATGCTGTTGTTAAGAATACTTTTTTCATCTTAGATCTATGTCTAAATTGAAGTCTATCCTCTCTTTTGAACATATGGAGAAGGTTGTTCATGCCTTTGTGTCATCCTTTTGGATTATTGTAATGTGTTGTATCTGGGTGTGAGTCAGGCCTCTCTCTCTCATTTGCAGCTTGTTCAGAACTCAGCTGCTAGACTTTTAACAGGTACTAAGAAGAGAAAGCATATTACCAATGTGTTAATAAAACTACATTGGTTACCCATACGATACAGAATCCATTACATTGTGTTGTTGTATGTTTTTAAGGCTTTGCATGGCCTAGCACCAGAGTATGTAGATCTCTGCAATCAAATGAACAGTTGCTCCTCATGGTTACGTGGTCTCGCCTAAAATGTAAAGGTGATCTGTGGCAGCTCCTAGGCTCTGGAATGACCTTCCTCTGTCTTTAAAATCTTCTTCTACTTTGGGTGTCTTTCAGAGTGCGCTTAAAACACACTTGTATTTTTTAGCTTTTGATTATGTTTTGTAAGCTGTGTATGTCATAAGTTTGTACTGTTTTTAGGTTTCATATTTTTTTTCTCTTATATTTTTCTGTACAGCACTTTGGTGCCACTTATAGTGTTGAAAGTGCTATATAAATAAAGCTGAGTTCAGTTAAGTTGAATTAGGTCAGATTCAGTGTATATGCATAAAAGAAAAATTATGACATAGTACAGTACATGTACTATTTAAAGCCATGTTGAGCATATATAGATTAGTGTCCCTTTTTCTCGGGCATTCTTCACTCAGAATAAATAATGTATATATTTCCAAGCTACAGCTAGTATTCTGTCCAACATTATGTACCTATTCTTAATTGCATAACAATAATATCAAATGTATAAACTACTTTTTGTAATGACTAGGAGAACTCAGAAAAGTTTAAATGTTTTAATCAGGAAAATGTAAAAGGCAGGGTAGTTTTAAAGAGTAGTCAAGGCAGGCAGGGTCAATAATTCCAGGCGGGCAGACTGAGGCACTTGTCCGAAGGGCAGAGTGGTCAGGAGGACCAGCAGGGGTCGATACACAGATAGAAAAGACTGGTCAGATAAATGTACAGGTCCGATAGGCAACAGGTTGTACTTGCGGGCAGTGATCCAAATCCAGGTAGACAGACAGAATGGCTGAGGTACAAATCCGAAATCCAGGTGAATAGTCAAGCAGGTTACAGGTCCAGAATCCAGGCTATCAATCAAGGAACAAACAATTAGGCAGAGGTAGAGACAGGCAGAATCCAGGAATAATCAGGTCGAAGCACAATATCCAAAACCAAGTAGATCAAGGGCAGAAATCACAATCCAGAATGCTTAGTATGTCAACTCACAAACAATACCTCGCAAGGAGACAATGGCACAGGTCAGTATAAGTATGACTGATGAAGGGAGTGCAGGTGTCTAGAATTCAGGTGATTGCGATCTGTAGGGAGTGGTGCGTTCAGGTGAGTGTGGGACTTGGGAAATAATGGAATCAGAGACCGACAAAAGGCCTGACACTTTTAAACTGAAAACATAATGTCATTTGGATATTTGAACATGTCAAATGTTGAAAAGGCTGCTGCTAGCACCTGACACCTCTGGTAGCTACTGCCGCATCTCTGGGCTGCTCACTTAAGGCTGTTTTATGCTTCTGCGTGAAATCGATGGCTTACCCCCGCAGACCCCTTTGCCTCAAAGCGGACCCTCCGCTGTACCTTGCGCCGTTAAGTGATGTGCACCTCTCCAAAAATGGAACTGTGCATTGAGGCTATGCCGACCGCAAGGACTGTGATTGTTCAGATTAATACATCTTTCCAAAATGTAGCTTTTCCGGTATTCTCCTCCCTCTATACCGCCATTGTTTTGCTCGGAGTTGTTTCGTGAAAAGGACAAAAATGTATGAATTTTGAATCTATGGTAAATATAAGTTTGTGTTTCACCTCTGTTTATGTGGGCTAATAAGCTGGCTATCTAACAACCCTATCAGCTTGTCTAAACACATGTCCCCATGGTACATAGTCTGTAACGTCTGTGCAAACAAAATGTAACAAAAATGTTGTTTTGCAATGCTGTTTTCATAGAGCTGCTAATTCCATATCTTTTTATTCTTTAGAGCTGCTGTAGCATAGGAATTTCCATACTGTGGAATTAATGTCTATTTTATCAACCAATCATTGTCTTTGTGCTTGTACAGTACAGTACTGTGAAATACATATACTTTTTCCCCATGGTGCCTTTGTACACACTGACTCGCATAGCATTTCATGTTCAGTATCTTATTTATCATCTACTGTTATTTGCACAATAACCGTTTTCACAGTCATACTCAAGTGTTAATTTATTACATTGTATTTGCCTGCCACTTTATATACCAATTTCATCTACCTCTAAAACTCATATTTCTTTGCACAAATTGTACATTTACATACACATGTAATTTTGACTGTATTTAGTTCAGTGCATTGCATGGTGTTTTAGTTCTTCTGTTATAATTCTGTCATGTCCCTGTAAGTGTTTGTCACGCCTCTCTCTAGTGTGGGCTGTCATACAATAGGTTTAGGTTAGGAGAGTCTGGTATCTTCTATTTCGGATAGGTGATTACATATATATATATATATATAAATATATATATATATATATATATATATATATATATACGGCCCATACTAGAGAGAGTTTGTTGTGCATTGTGTTAATTTAACCTGTTACGTGTGTGAGCCTACTGGAGTATAACTTAAGTTTTCTTTCATGTGTTAAGAGTTATCCGGGACTACGATATGTAAGTGCTCATATTCTGTTTCATGTACTAGAGTGTAAGCGTACTGGTTGTAACCTATGTTTATATAGCGCCGTGCCGCTATAAGAGCATGTTGCTGCTTTAGTTTCTGTGGTACTCTTGTTTATGTCTTATCCTTACTTATATACGGAGTGTACAATCCCGGAGTTCTAACATATTAAACTATTATGAAATATCAACATCATCCTGCTTTGGGTCTCCGTCTCTCAACTACACACCACACTGTGACATGTTTATTTGTCTTCATGTGTAAATCTGTCTGAACTTGCACCTTTTTGCTTTATCTATTTGTTGTTTATTATGTTTTTGAGAAAATATACTATGTTTTTTAAACATAAGAGTTAAACCTAATCGATACCTAATCGATACATCTGTCCATAACACGGCCAAGTATGATGCCTAGACTCTTTAACTCGAGTCAGGCTGGTTTAATTCCTGTCCAGGCAGCCACTTGGTGTACATACACACATTTAATACAGCAATGTTCTCTACAGTAGATATAACCTCACCTGCACAGCCATTCTATGCCCAACAACACCTGTGCCTGCTGTGTGTAGCTCCCTCATTGGTAGCAGAGTCAACTGTGTCCTCGGTGGAGTCCAAACAGAAGAGGAACCAGGACGACTGGCTGGTCAAGCAGATGGTTATATGGTTGTTATCAATAGGCCCCATAATGGATGAAGAAGCAAAATTGTTTTGTTAACATTTGGTCAGGTCCGTCTGGAGATGCTAGGTACCAGATTTTGTGCAGATCAGTTTCACAACCTAGGAGGAGTTGCTCGATGTTGCAAAAACATTGTTTGATGTTGCAAAAAATCTTTTTATAGGAAATGGGCATGTCCTATATCATCAGAACCAGCTGAATTCAAGGAACACATGGATGTAAGGGTTTCTAATGTGTAATGTGGGAGTAATAGGCAAAAACATGTTTGACATCATTATAGCGCCACCTAGTGGTCCACATGTGTAATTTTTGGTATGTGAGTTCCAGTAACCTTTGTACCTATACAATGTAAATTTGAAGTTGCTCACAATAGTGTAAGTGGTGAATCCAAACCTCGGACCCATAGGCCATGCCCACTTTGACAAATCAGTCCTCTCCTGAGGCCACCTCTACAGTGGTGGCCCTAGATAGTACCCTCAAAACATCGGATGAGCTGTTCATAAGATATAAACTTTTGTACTTGTAGCACCCCCTAGTAGCCAATTTTCATAACATTTGTTGAGGAGCCTCAGAGGGTCATAGCAAACAAGAATCTAAAGTTTTGCAATGATAGCTTTTGTTTACTTAGCTATCTACACAAATTTGTTTGTGCATATTTTGCACAATTTTCATCTGATAAAAAATATTTAGATACATTTTTGTCAAGTCAATCTGGAGATTCTACATATCAGGTTTCGTGCAGATCAGTTGCACAGTTCAGGAGGAGTTCAAAAAAGTAGGTTTACGATAAATTGCAATTTGTTGCTTCTAAAAGTATAGGCAGAAATGGGTGTGGCCTATATCAGAAGATTAGGCTGAATTCAGGGAACGCGTGGATACAGTATGTGTACTTTTAAGGTGCGGTTTGGAATTTTGGCCAAACACGTTGTTTGTGCTATTGTGCTACAAACGCGGTTCCCAGCCTCCTCAGTCTTGGACCCCT
This sequence comes from Umbra pygmaea, assembly GCA_016801145.1. Taxonomy (NCBI): domain Eukaryota; kingdom Metazoa; phylum Chordata; class Actinopteri; order Esociformes; family Umbridae; genus Umbra; species Umbra pygmaea. Next base: position 7,997 of record JACXGM010003832.1, read on the forward strand.
AATAATCAAGCATTACTAGCATAAGCATGTATAATTGAGCTCCTAATTTATGCACAAAGTGAAACAGTGCCCCTCTTGGACTGATCGGGGTTTGGTGAGGCAAGGCTAGGGTTGCCACCTTCCATGCAAAAAAATAAAGGACGCCCACCCTGCTCCTCGGGGCTACGGGCTGAGGGGGGGTGGTGCCAGTGGTGATAAATCATAGCTTAAAACACCAAACATCAATGCTAAAACTAGTGGAGTGCATGCCAAGGTGCATGAAAGACAATTATTATTATTATACAATTATTATTATTAAAGAAAATATTTATATTCCTGAACTCTTCCTAAGTTAACTGATTATTATTGTGTTTATAAATTAAAATGAATTTCTTTGCATTATTTGAGGTCTGACATCACTACATCTTTTTTGTTATGTTTACCAGTTGTAATTTTTTGCAAAGAAATTGTCTGTATAACAATATTTTTATTTAGAATTTGAGAGAAATGTTGTCAGTAGTTTATGGAATAAAACCCAAATACTAATTTTACCCGAACACATACTATCAAGTGTAAAAAAAAAACAAGTGTAAAACCAGAGAAACGTGTTGCGTTTTGCAGTGGTCTGCAAACTGAAAACGTCCTACCTTCATATCCAATCCTTGCCTTGTCCATTCATTCTCCTTATACAGAATGTCATTCAACCTATACTTACTTGGCTAAACATTTTTTGGTTTCTTTGCATGGTTTACCCAACTACTTAAAACTTGTGCGACATGTCAGAAAGTAACGTGGGTTCATATGGGATGTTGCTTGACATTTGGAACCAGACATGCAGTTTTCAGTGGAATAAATGTCTGCGCTTGTCAACTGCTGGTGCGACCTTAATTGCTTCATTGTCCAATCAGATCAGAGGCTGAACATGATCTGATTCTGAGCGCGTGATGTGAGGCATTTTGTCTCCAGCACAACAGCTTGGGAAATCCTCACGGAGAGCAAAACAGCGTTATGAACTAAGCACTGCATAAATTGCCCCCTTAAAAAATGACAGATTTGGGTAAGTTTTATGGCACTTTTGGGGATTCCTCACAGCACACAAGTGCACACGGGTTAAAAACCTCTGGTGTATGGGACGTTTATGAAAATACGGGACAAATCGCGTCCCGTATTGATTCAAAACGGGACACAAGATTCAAGTGTCAAATACGGGACGAGCAAGGCTCACCTCAACCCCTTTCTATGGTTTGGGTCTGGATTTTAGTTGTTCCTGGACTCTCATGTAATTTGTCATCCACCTATAGATCATTCAGTTTCACGTCAAATGGACACAGCTGTCATCATTGATTAAATTAGTGTTTGTATTTAATTCCCTTTGTTTGTTTGGTTAACTGTTGTTACATGTGATGTTGTTATTTAGGTATAGTGCTATTTCATCGTATAACTTTTGACTCAAGTCCTTTTATTTCGTAAAGTTTATTCCGGGATTAAAGCTGTTTATTTTTTATAATTGGTGGAGTAGGTGATAATCAGTGTATTACAGAGGAGAAAGTGAACTGACCAAGGTGTGGCGCCCATGCTCATTGGACACACAACAGTTATAGCATGCAGGTTTAAATGATATCCGCATGAGCCACTTTGGGTCAAGTGCCTTGCTCAAGGGTAAAACAGACTTTGGACCAGGAATCAACCCGGCAAACTTCAAGACCACCTGATACAGACATTTGACTAGAAATTTGTTAAATTCAAGCAATTTTTTGTAAATATGTGTTCTTTGCTCTGGTGATTGGACAGTAGTGAACTAATACTATATTGGGTTACAAGAGAAAATTATTACTATATACTGTCACACTGTCCGTATAGTGTTCCTGTAAGTCCAGTGCCTATGTACTATGGTTTTGTGTTATTGAGATGTGTATATATTGTGGTAAGTTTGGCGCCACGCCCCTGAACACCAGGGGCCTCATTTATAAACGTGGTGTCCGCACAAAAGAAGGCATGCGCCACTCTCTATGCAATAATTGTGATTTATAAAAAGCAAAGTTGACGGGAAAATTTGCAGTCCTTCACGGCAACTCTGACCCATGCGTACGCACAGAAATGGGTGAAATGAGAAATGGCGACACCGCCGGCAGGTGGATGACACATGTGAAACTGTCTGAAACTGCAGACCATTGTGTAGCTAAACAAAATCGAAATACTGCCTCTAATTAATAATATGAACATTTCACAAAGCCATTCACACAATCAACAGCCTGTGGTGAAATAAAAATAAAATGGATAGATGGATGGATAGATGGATAGATGGATGGATAGTCATTATTGTCCATTGGGTAAAGTCATTTTCATAGTATGTCATCAGCTACAGAATCATAATGTTCATTTATATGCGTTTAGTTCGTTTCATTTTTAAATGTGTTCCATCGTGACGCATGTCTTAACCATTTTGAAAGGTGCAAAAAATTCAATTCACGCAGAACTGTTTCCCATTTACAGTTAGATTAATACTGACATCTGTAGATGATCAGATACAGTCAAATGGATGGTTATAAAAAGCCATTCCATCCCAATGTGTATTGACGCACAATGGCTGATTTTGCGCTGTTAGAAGATAATAATAATAACATTAATAAGACCAGAAAATGCTGTCATTAATCGTAAGCATTTTCATTCCATCAATGTCCAAATAATTTGTGATGCAGACATGTTGCTCACTAATTTAACTACTTAGGGAGCACCATACCGGCGCCGGTAGTCTTAAAAAAAATAACACTGGTTCACAAGTCCAAACAATCACAGTTCACAAGTCCTATTATTTAGGTTATATATACATGTTATATATCTACAGAAAGCTTAGACACTCAGGAAAGTAGCAAATGTCACCATTCTACAGTAGCTATAACAAAAATAATAATTTCCCCTCATAATGTAAGCTACGTGCCTTGTACACATGTGCCTCAAATTAAATGGAATGTCAAACTAGAAACAAGGCTAACACCATCATTTATTGGGTTATATATACATGTGTCCTTAAAGCTTAGAATCTTGGGATTCTAGCAAATATCTCGGTTTTAGTGTAGCTGTAAAATTCACAACGTTACGACTACTTAATGTCAGCTACGCGTCTTGAAAAATAAAACGTTTTTGTTTTCACTTCATAGTAAATACATTAAGGAATAAAATCAAAGCTCACAAATGCAATATTTAAGTTTTAAATACATGTCTCATATGTCCTTAAACCATAGAATGTTGGGGTTCTAGCAAATATCTCGGTTTTAAAATAGCTATGAAGACGAGATAACTATTAGTCATAATGTGACGTAAACAGCCAGTACCAAAACCTGTTAGCTTGTTTACTCAACTAGCCGTTTTTGTACTTAAACGTAAATCGAATGGAAAAAGGAAAACACGGCTAACACCCTTATTTTTTAGGTTATATATACAAGACTTATATCTCCTTAAAGCTTAGAATGTTGGGGTTCTAGCAGAAATCTCAGTTTTAGTGTAGGTGTAAAATTCACAACGTTATGGCGGCTAATTCAAACTACATATATGGCAAACAGTAATGGTTTTTTTCTACAAAAAAAACGAAATGCCAACTAGAAACACAACTTCCACGCTTATTTTTTAGGATATATATAAACGTCTTATATGTTCTTAAAGCTTAGAATCTTGGGATTCTAGCAAATATCTCGGTTTTAGTGTAGCTATAAAATTCACAACGTTAGAGTACTTAATGTCAGGTACTGAAATATCTAATTATTAATCAAAGAAAGAAAGACATAAGCATTGTAAAAAGAGCAAATTAAGACTCTGCCATTTCGAGACAGAATCTGGTGTTTAATCCATGGTAAAATAGGACAAGGACAACTCATACATCTTTTACACAGCCTTTTTATCCTATAGCAAACCCGCCCCCAAAACCCAGATGGCCCACACTTCAAACAATAGACACCCTCCTTATTTCCTGCTCTCTCCTGGCTCCAAAAAGTTTAACACCTAATGCTGGTCAGGATGAAACTCCTTTCTTCAACTCTAAACATTAGTTACACTCTCGACCTAAAACCTTTAGTTAATCTGCTGACCACAGATTAAATGACATCTGACCCAAAGCACATTCCTGGCCTTTTCCTATCTTAACTAAATGGCCAGATGTTTAAAAACACCTAAGGCCAACTGACCAACCCCTATCTAAACAGTCTGTTTCTTTTATTCCCTAAGACAAGAGTAACAGAAGGTTTTTTGCATTTTGGTTATTAACCATTCAGTATCTGCATTTACACATAATTATTTGTAATTATAATGACATTATATTATCCTACAGGTTTAATCCTATTCAAAAAGACCAAACATGACATTCACAACTGTGACACATTTCCAGAAATTTGTTAAATGAAAAGACATTCCATTTACTTTTCGAATACCAATTAAATATTTCTATAATAGTTATTTCTCGCATGTATTACTGTTTACTGTAAAAAACCACTACAGTACGCATCTTGAAAACAATTACATTTTACTTAGGAAATACAGGTTAGCAGACGTCACTTAAGTTAAGCTTTTAGTACAAAATATTTTACTTACGGTCATAAAATCCTTCTTTTTGGTCTTCAAAGGGTCCCAGTAATGACTTAAAGCATAGTTTTCCCAGGTAAAATCCATCTTGAATGTAAAAATAGCATTTTCTTCCTGGACTTTTAAATCTACTCATAAATAAATGAAAAAACGTGTGTATTTTCCCTGCACTTCTGAACAAAAGACAGATGTGAAAAGTGTCCAAAAGCTTAGCAATTTCAACATATACGTCATCCTTATGAAACAGAGATCTTAAAAATGTGCAAGATTAACAATTTTAACCGAAGACTGACAGAGATAATTTAGCAAAGAAATGTTTTGTTTGTCTCAGGATCCGGATGTAAATGTCATCACGGTGCATTTTTTCTAAACATATAGTTTCACAAACAAAGCCATAGCTCATTGGCTGTTTACTCAATCACTACAAAATGTTAGACTAATGTGGCCAGCCCTTTAACAACATGATTTGAATTGGATCCAGTATCCTATCTTAATACATAGCATTGTAGGGTTCTTTCAAAGAGGATGTAGAAAAATAAAAACAGAAAATAATTATGCATTTTCTTTATTTCATCTTGTGCCATATTCACTGTGTATATTTGTTTGAAATTAATTTTACATATCCAAAAATTTGTAAAAGTATTTTCTTTAAAAAAATATCAACCATATGTTTGTACTTGCCTCAGGTCCAGTGTAACAAGGGTTTAACTTTGGGTATGTTTTTTTAGGCAGAAATTGACAATTAGGGGGCGAGGCTTAAGAGGTTAAGGAATAAAATCAAAGCTCACAAATGCAATATTTAAGTTTTAAATACATGTCTCATATGTCCTTAAAACATAGAATGTTGGGGTTCTAGCAAATATCTCGGTTTTAAAATAGCTATGAAAACGAGATAACTATTAGTCATAATGTGATGTAAACAGCCAGTACCAAAAGCTGTTAGCTTGTTTACTCAACTAGCCGTATTTGTACTTAAACGTAAATCGAATGGCAAAAGGAAAACACGGCTAGCACCCTCATTTTTTAGGTTATATATACAAGTCTTATATCTCCTCAAAGCTTAGAATGTTGGGGTTCCAGCAGAAATCTCGGTTTTAGTGTAGGTGTAAAATTCACAACGTTATGGCGGCTATTTCAAACTACACATACAGCAAACAGTAATGAGTTTTTCTTCTTCTAAAAATTTTTTTAATGCCAACTAGAAACACAACTTCCACGCTCATTTTTTAGCATATATATAAAAGTCGTATATGTTCTTAAAGTTTAGAATCTTGGGATTCTAGCTAATATCTCGGTTTTAGTGTAGCTATAAAATTCACAACGTTAGAGTACTTAATGTCAGGTACGCGTCTTGAAAACAATTACATTTTACTTAGGAAATACAGGTTAGCAGACGTCACTTATGTTAAGCTTTTAGTCCAAAATATTTTACTTACGGTCATAAAATCCTTCTTTTTGGTCATCAAAGGGTCCCAGTAATGACTTAAAGCATAGTTTTCCCAGGTAAAATCCATCTTGAATGTAAAAATAACGACATGATTTGAATTGGATCCAGTATCCTATCTTAATATGTAGGGTTCTTTCAAAGAGGATGTAGAAAAATAAAAACAGAAAATAATTATGCATTTTCTTTATTTCATCTTGTTGCATATTCACTGTGTATATTTGTTTAAAAATGAATTTTACATATCCAAAAATTTCAAAGTCTTTTCTTTAAAAAAATATCAACCATATGTTTGTACTTGCCTCAGGTCCAGTGTAACAAGAGTTTAACTTTGGGTATGTTTTTTTAGGCAGAATTTGACAATTAGGGGGCGAGGCTTAAGAGGTTAACCTGTTCATCCCTAAGCGTTTTTTCTGGTTTCGAAAGAAATAAAACATAACCAAATCTAATGGAGTATATCTCCAAAACTACAAGGGCTATAAACATCCTCTTGGTATCAAATTGAAGGAAACACATTTTGTTTGTGAGTTTTATCCTGAAGTGAAAGTATTGATGTGGGTACTAGTGTGTCAGAGTACATAAAAGTAGAACACAGAATAC
>JACXGM010003832.1:14691-40261 GCA_016801145.1 Umbra pygmaea
CCGCCTAGAAAAAAACAAGTTACATAGATAATAATATATGAAGGTCATGGATCAGCAGCTCTAAAACAGTTTAGAAACATACTTCTATGTCTGGTGAGTACATGTGTGAAATTTGATGTCATTAGTGTGAAGCAAACAAAAGTTATAATGGTTTTAGTTGAAGGAGTCCTAGGCGGCCTTTGAAATTTTGACATTTGGGGACATTTGGGGACACTTGGGCACCATCAGTGCCATTTGACTTTTATCAAGTACCAGAGAGCAAAATTAATTTAATTTCACTAAAATATCACTAACTGTGTACATTCCATCAAAAAAACATTTGTTTTTACTTAGTTTTTACTTAGTTTCAATTTTTTACCCAGATTTCTATGTCCCCATTGAAATAAACCATTCTCTGGTAAAGTTTTACCCTGAACTGACCATGAGTTGGTGTCTGATGAAAACCGTAGCTGAGGAAAAGGAGCAGAATGGTTTCATCTAGATGCAGGAAGCTATATGCAATATGTAGGAAGGCCCATTGATTAGCTTAGCTTAGCAGCTAACTAACTAGTTGTGTGCTCATAAAATACACCACCAGTAAAACAGTATTTGAAGTAATGATTATACACTATAAAACGACAATGTTATTACAGGCCTTAGCATCGTTACTATAGAGCTATATAGAGGAAGCTATATGCAATATGTAGGAAGCCCCATTGATTAGCTTAGCGGCTAACTAACTAGTTGTGTGCTCATAAAATACACCACCAGTAAAACAGTATTTGAAGTAATGATTATACACTATAAAACAACAATGTTATTACAGGCCTTAGCATCGTTACTATAGGGCTATATGCAGGAAGCTATATGCAATATGTAGGAAGGCCCATTGATTAGCTTAGCTTAGCGGCTAACTAACTAGTTGTGTAATCATCAAATACACCACCAGTAAAACAGTATTTGAAGTAATGATTATACACTATAAAACGACAATGTTATAGAGCTGGGCAATATGGCCAAAAAATGATATCACGATATAAAATAGATATTTTTTCGATACGATATACCTAACGATATATTGAAAGGACCTGCTGTGACTTGATTATATCAAAGTGTATAGTCTGCTGTATAAATAAATAAAAACAATACATACAAAAAAATATTGATTGACCTTGTTATATTTCTGTTCAGAAGTTTCAGGTAAAACTGAACTACAAGCAATATGAAATACTCCTCATTTGTTGATGTTTCTTTGTTTTAGAACAAAACCAGCTGTTATCGTGATATGTCGATATGGGATATTCTTCTCAATATTATTTTCAAAAACTCGATAACGATAAATATTGAATTATCGCCCAGCCCTACAATGTTATTACAGGCCTTAGCATCATTACTATAGGGCTATATAGAGGAAGCTATATGCAATATGTAGGAAGTCCCATTGATTAGCTTAGCTTAGCGGCTAACTAACTAGTTGTGTGCTTATAAAATACACCACCAGTAAAACAGTATTTGAAGTAATGATTATACACTATAAAATGACAATGTTATTACAGGCCTTAGCATCGTTACTATAGGGCTATACAGAGGAAGCTATATGCAATATGCATGAATAAATATAATGAAATAACAACATAACATACCCTTTTGATGCGGCATTCGGTCTGTACAGTACAGGTGCACCGTTGTTTCATTTGTCAAAATGGTTCATCATGTAACTCCAATGGAATTGTCAGAGTCTCAGTCAGGGAGAATATTTACAGTTCAATTTTCCTTTGCTAGTACTACCTAAGTCTCTGTGACTGAATATTTCTTGATAGAACCTGCCATGTTGAGAAATTATGTTGTAATCCGTCAAAAACCGAGAGGACTTCAACCACAATGCGCACTCGTGCGTAACTGAACAAAACAGAAAACTTACTTTTAACAGATACGCGTTTAAATATTTCCTGTTCTGATTGGTCGATTTTAACATCTGACATGTCTATGGAAAGGTCTTTCTCACCAGAATAGAGTGAAATACACCTTAGGACGATGTGTTACTTCATTTTTTCAGTAGATGGGGAGAGAGACCTTATGTTGTGCTTTGAGCGTCGGCAGGCAGTGAAGTTCAAACCAGTGTAATTATGTATTATGGACAATGTATAGAAGCCTAAACTAATAACTTTCCAAGTGGAATTAGTTGACCAGAAACCACGTTTTACAATAAAAAATCATACAATATAGGGAAAAGTTGTTGTATTGATTTCAAAATATGAAATAGTTTTTGCTGATATATTGCTGGACTGTTTCGTGCCTGTTAGGACTACAACAAAAACCTTGGCATCTTTGTGAAGGGTTGAATAGTGGCTTTCGACTGCTCTATTGGTTTCGTAGCTATGTTGAGAAATGTTTGTTTATTGATCACATATATGTCGCATCAGCAGTGCCGAAAATGCGGTAGTCAATTTTGTTGTTGCGACTTTATGCAATCCATGCATCTATATTATTTGCTTTCGGCAAAAACAGCTTGGATATATTTACAGATGAGATCCTTGCCGTTCTAGCAGTATATAACATGACGGGTTTTGCGCATGTTTACAATATGTAATTAACCAATGTATGTGACGTGCGCGAAAAGGTCCCGGTACCGGGTACCCTCGGGATGAACAGGTTAACTAATCTTACCCCAACCGTGGCAGACTTTCACGATGAAGCGCTAGACGCTTTTTGGCATCGACATTGTCTGACCACTTATTTATTTCGGAAATGGTTCGACTCTCAGGCTGCGGCATTCACAGTGTCTGTAAACTTTTGCCACTCCAACGCCTTTTTGACATTAGTAATGGCCACACTGTGCCCTCCAAACAACATTTTCCTCCTCTTTTACACCTCACCAACAATAATTTCTACTTCACATTGAGTGAAGTTTCTTTTTTTGGTTTTCCTCTGTGTTTGTCATGATTTCTCAACCCATGAATATTAATTTTGGGGCATTTCATTGACTATTTATGGGCAATTATGGGCATGACATGCAGCCGCCTCACACTCCGGTACAGTTGGTGGCGGTATATGCACATTAATTTGGTTGCCATTCAACTAAAGAAGAAGAAGAAGAAGAAGAAAAAGAAGAAGGAGTGGCGTGGTTCATATTGTCATTCTCATATTGTCACTGTGTGTGGAAGGCTATGGTCAGGAAGTTTTATGGAAGGTATGTTGTGAAAAGAGTGTGTAGGTTTGCTCAATTATGTATGCGTACATTCTCTACATGTATATGATGTTACCGCGTCTGCGGCCACATTTATGTCTGTATATATACTGTATTACTGCTGTGCAACTCACATGTCTGATCACCTGTGTAAGTGGCTGACCAGAACCACGCGTGTTCGTTGATTGGTAAAGAGAGAAACTCGCTGACAAATGGTTCTCAGCATAAGTTTAATGTGTAATGAATGCAATCTTCATGTACATGGGACTCACTGACACACCACACAGGGTGGTCTGGCCTAACACACCACACAGGGAAGTCTAGCCTGATTCCACATAGTTCTTCATTATATGGTCGAGGCAGGGCGTGGTTTAGACTCACCATGCCTTTAGAGGCGCCCTAGAGCAGACTTACTCTCTTAGCACCGTCTTATCCCTAATTCTTGGGTGCAGTTAGGCAGAATAGCAATTGACACCCCTTTTATCAAATCAAATCAAATCGAACTTTATGTATATAGCACATTTCCTACAACAAGTATTTCAATGTGCTTCAACAAACTAGGAAAACCTTCAATAAAAACATTACAGATCCAGACAATGGAAACAACAACATGTATAAAATGCTGTCAAAACAAGTTAATTTAATCAATAAAAGCTAGGGTAAAAAGATGTGTCTTAAGACCTTTTTTAAAAATGTCAATACCACCTGAGTCCCTTAGGTAATCTGGTAAGCTGTTCCAAAGGACAGGTCCATAGTGGCTAAAAGAGGCTTCCCCAAAAGTTTTGGATCTGACCCTAGGCACAACCAAAAGGCCAGTACCAGATGATCTAAGGGATCGGTTAGGCACATATCTAAAGACCATGTCAGACAAGTATTTAGTTGCAAGGCCGTGTAGTACTTTAAAAATCAATAAGGCAATTTTTTAATAAATTCTAAAATGTCTAAGCAGCCAATGTAGAGTCTTTAAAATAGGTGTTATGTGTTCTCTCTTCTTTGTAGTTGAGAGAACAAGTGCAGCTGAATTTTGAAATAATTGCAATTTGCAAATACTCTTGTTATGAAGGCCACACAATAAAGAGTTACAATAATCAAGTCTGCTGGTAATAAATGCGTGAATTAGTCTCTCAGTATTTGCCTGGGACAGAAATGAGCTGACCTTTGCTATATTCCTTAAATGATAGAATGCAGTTTTTCTCAACTGGCTAATATGGGCATGAAAGTTCAAGTCACAGTCTAAGATCACACCAAGATTTTTTGTTTGATGAGTTGAGTGTAAATCTAGGTTATTTAAATGAGCACTCAGTTCCTCTCTTTGAACCTTTGCACCAATAATCAGAACCTGTGTTTTGTAAAGTTGTGTGTCATCTGCATAGCTGTGAAAATAAATACCATGCTTTCTAATGATAGCACCAAGAGGGAGCATGTACAAGTTGAAAAGGATAGGGCCCAAAATTGAACCTTGTGGTACTCCACATGGAATCTTTCTTGTGTCAGAATTGTGGTCACCAAGGGCAACAGAAAAGTTATCTGTGAGGTATGAGAGGTATGACTTAAACCAGTTCAAAACCATACCAGATAGTCCAACCCAATTTTGAAGCATGTCTAATAGAATTTCATGATCTATGGTGTCAAAGGCAGCACTTAAATCTAGTAGTACAAGGATAGACAGCCGTTTATTGTCTGTGTTTATCCTAAGATCGTTTACTACCTTTAGTAGTGTGGTTTCTGTACTTTGTTTTGTGTGAAAACCAGATTTAAATTTTTCAAAAATAGAACAACCACTCAAATGATCATTTAGCTGTATTAAAACCAGCTTCTCCAGCACTTTGCCTAAAAAACATAGATTTGAGATTGGTCGATAATTGCTTAACACTTCAGGATCTAGCTTTTTTTAAGTAACAGTTTTACATAGCAGTTTTAAGAGCGGTAGGGAAAGTGCCAGTAAAAAGTGAATAGTTGACAATTGTTAACATGTCCTCATCTATGCTATTAAAAATATTTTTAAAAAGGTTGTAGGGATAGGATCAAGTGAACAAGTAGATGATTTAAGGTTTGATACTACTTTTTTTAATGTATCCCTATCAACTATGATAAAAGAGTCCATAGCAATATTGCATGATGTTAGAAAAACCAGAAAAAGATTCTCAGCCTTATCTAATATTCTACTTAGGATGATGGCTGACCGGATTGACGAAACCTTTCCACTGAAAAAACTAGCAAACTCCTGACATTTGGAGGTATGCATCAAATCATATGGAACATAAGGTGCAGAATTTATGAGACTGTCAATTATTGAAAAAAGAACCTTGGAATTTCTATGATTATCAGAGATTGGTTTTGAGAAATGGTTCTTTCTAGCTTTCTTTATTGCATTATTATAAGTAGAGATATTTTCTTTAAAAATGTCAAGATGGACGTGCAATTTGGACTTTCTCCATATCCGTTCAGTCTTTCTACAGTTTCTTTTTAATTTATTTGTTTCTTCATCCCTCCAGGGAGGTTTCTGTTTTTTAATTACCCTTGTTTTCAATGGAGCCACAATATTAATTACCCTTGTTTTCAATGGAGCCACAATATTAATTACCCTTGTTTTCAATGGAGCCACAATATTAATTACCCTTGTTTTCAATGGAGCCACAATATTAATTACCATTGTTTTCAATGGAGCAATATTAATTGCTGTGCTTAGTCTTGCAGAGAGGCTGTTTACAAGGTCATCACAGGAGGATGGTAGAAAAGGCAAAGGGATGTTAACAAATGTTTTCTAAAATGTTCTGTTATTTAAGCGGAGAGATAACATTTTTTAACTGTACGTTCTACATTGCTTTGCATGACGGGGGTCAACGCAGTAAAAAATATACAGGAATGGTCAGACAAGCCTATATCAGCGACAGATGATACTTCAATGTTTAGCCCCCGTGAAATCACCAAGTCTGGCGTATGGCCAAGAATATGAGTCGGCTCTTTGACATGTTGAATAAAATCCATAGAATTTAAAATCTCTACAAATTCTATCACTTTGGTATCTGTCCTATAATCAAGATGCAGGTTAAAATCACCGGATAAAATAACTATGTCATGGTTTATATACATAGTGGAAAGAAATTCTGACAAATCTGTTAATAAAGTGCAGTTTTGCCTTGGAGGTCGATAAAGTGTCACAGCAAGTACAGGTGGCTGACATTTTAATAATACAGCATGGTGTTCAAAAGAACTATAATCGCCAATAAATACTTGGTTGCCATTTAAGGCACTTGAAAAAATACTGGCAGTGCCACCGCCCCTCTTGTTTCCTCTCATTGACTGAAATAAACTATAGCTAGGGGGAGTGGTTTCAATTAGGGTAGCTGTACTCTACCCATGTTTCAGTTAAAAAGAAACAGTCACATTTATTATCTAAAATAAAATCATTAATTACAAATGATTTATTGTTCAATGATCTAATGTTGATTAGACCTAACTGTAGTATCACAGGACTCTTTGAGAACATCATCCTAAAACATTTGATCTAATGGGTACAAGATTAATCACGTTTGCTCCGTATTGCTTACATTTCCGTTTTAGCCTGGGCCTGGACACCATGGATTCAATGGGAGTTTCTTTATCCATGGACACAGTCAGTCAATTTTTAATACAACTGGCAATGTTGTCAGATAGTATTTTGCATCCTGCACGATTTGGGTGTAGGCCATTTCCTTTAAAAAATGCAGGTCTTTCCAAAAACAGATCAAAATTATCACAAAAACGTGTACCTTCATGACTACAATGCGATTTTAGCCACATATTGAAATTTAAGATCCTACTGAAACACTCTAGACCCCTCCGATAGCATGGTATAAGGCCAGAGATTATTATATTTTTTCTAGTATCCTTTAAAGTTTTTAGTAGTGTTTTGTAGTCGTCTTGTAACACTGTCAACTGTCTGTGTGGGATATCGTTGGATCCGACATGTATTATAATAGTTTCAACGTTAGAGTAACCATCTAGTATTAGTGGCAGGCATGTGTTAATTTCTAATACACCGGCACCAGCAGGGTAATACGCTCATATAGCCCCCTGTTTTCCATGTGAAGCTTGATCAATCTATCCTTTAGCTCACCAATTTCCTTGCACTTCTCACACAGATATGTGTCAATAAATTTGTCCTGCTTAACTAATGTAAACATATTGCAATTTTCACATTTCATTGCTTTTAAAGAATCAGGTCCGGGTGCCTGTCTTTGATTCATGTTTTTTAACATGCCAGTACCCTGACAGTCTCAGTCCAAATAATGTTTCTGAGCTAGAAGAGTGAAAAAAATTCCAAAGTCAAGAATAAAAAGTCTCGGGATCTGAGTGGCATAGTGGGCTAAGTCTCTGCCTTGCAGGACAAGCTCAGACACATATATACAGCTCTACACATTCCGTAACCTTCCACTAACTCTCCCCCACCCATAGCACACTAGTACTTCTCTATAGCCTTATGCAGTTCTAAGTAGTAGTCTATGTGTTTGTACTTCATTATATGTTTAATCATAATCCATATAGCGAACAAATAGCATAGTGTGATAATATAAACACTAACACCTGCAAATGGATAGATGATCAGTATTCTCCCTGGATTGTTCCATTATTAAATTACCACCAATCATCAACCTGCTGGGTCTTCCTCTCCGTACACCCTACACTAAATCTGTCACATATACCTCGCCTCTCAAAAAATTGAACTGCATGTATTTAATAATAATACTTTTTGTAGTATTTTGTAATAGAGGACACAGCATAAGGAGAATGAGAAAGACCCTAGAGAATCAAGACTGACTAACTGTGTTGGCATTATTATTGATGTCTTCAAGTAACATCCATTTGGTTTGGGAGTAGAAGCTATTCAAGATCATTTTTTTTGTTTTCCTGATTGGATACACCTGTACTGCCTGTCATGCTGCCAAAGTATGAACCAGGCCAGAGCATGGGTGGTTGGAGCCTTTGATAGTACTTAGTGCCTTTCTGTGACTCCAGCTACTGTAGTGTAGAGGTCTAAACTTAATGTAATACCTAGTGATCAGATGCATCACAGATCCCCTACCAAGCTTATCAGCTTGGTATGTTTTAGCTTTACGACTTTAAAAGATCTGGGGGCTTATGCTGAATCTTTTAATTCTCTTAATGTGGAAAAGGAGGTGGTGAGCTCTCTTCATACTGTAGAGTTTATAAGTGCATGTGTATGTGTGGAACATGCCAAACTCTGAGGGACCATTAGACTTGATCCATTTCATCACTGTCTTGGTGGAATGGGTGGTGGTATTTGCCCATCCCTTATCTGCAGTCCAATATCAGCTCCTTTCTGAGGAAGATGTTGTCCTGGCACCACACCACTATAGGTCACCCACATATCTGCAGGCTGTCTCATCACAAATGTATCATCAGCAGACTTGAGTATGTTGTTGTAGCTTTGTCTGGCCACGCGGTTGAGGCAGAAGTAGTGGAAGCACACCACTGTAGGCTATCGGCGATGGTCAGAATGGCAGATTTTGTTTATACTTATTGTCACCACATGGATGGGGAATCAGGACGTCAAGAACTGGACATCTTTCAATTGTATTTCAAGACCGGTTTAACTGACTCTTTGTGAATTACAGTTACGGACAAATCAAATGCTGCTGTAATTAAGAATATAGTTTGACATTTACTGAGGTAGAATTAATCCAAAACACATACAGTATGTTTATTTACTTTTCCTAACTCGCAGACATGTAATCTAACTCCCTCATCATAGTGGTTTAATGTGTATTTCAGTGGTTTCTAACCTGGTTTGCAAATATATTGCAGTTTGTGTACAAATCATACATTTTTCCAAATATAAAGATTTCAATGCAATTTTACAACTTTATGTATAATAAACATTTGCCAATTGTAATACTCAGTGATAGTGAATCAGGAACCATCCACAAAGTATAAAAAAGATCTTAGAATTTATTTTTCAAGATAAAACTATCCCGCAGGAGATAACGAAATATGTATAATGCAAACTGAAAACGACAAAACCCTAAGGACTATACCATCAACAAAAGGAACTGAGGAATTGTAGATTAGGAAAATTTGAACACAAGGCAGACTAGAACCAAAATAATACTTTGTAGAAGATAGTTTTACTCACGAGACATGATGCTGGTAACAGGCAAGAACACAAAACGACAATCCTTAATGACCAACACACTAACTCTGACAGACACAAACTAAAATAGGGGAGTGATGACTAAGGTTGTTTTCAGACATAAAAGTCTGGACCAAGGTCTGAACCAACTTTTGTGTTGAATTACATTGTATACATTTGATCCCGTTCTTCTTGGTTTCACATAGTGATTTTGCTAGCGCACTAAAGAACGTTCCATGACATACCTACGGCCTGTCGTCACCACATACGTGTGTTGTCTTCCCTTTGATTGGTGAGTAGACAGGCGTGTGTATGACGTTGGCGTGATGTTTTGTCTTTTTCCGTATGAATGAAAATGAATGAACAAATGAATGAGCAAAACCCGATTGCATAGTATTACTACCAGCAGCATCAACGTCAGCACAAACTGCAAGCGCAGCACAAACTACAACCACAGTACTCGCGAGAAATGTATTTGAATGATTTCGTCTGATCGAATTGAAATGAAATATCTAATCTCCTCTCTCTACGTAGGCCTACTTCCACAATTAAGTTTTTTTCTGAGTTTGTTCTTTTTCTATGGTACATAGTTTCCTAACTTCCTGTAATTGATCCGAAAGTCCGAACCATCCAGAAAGTATTTTCATACTTCAAACGAACCGAACCATGGTTCAGTTTGGTCCGGACCGAGACCACCTTTTTGATCGGACCAAAATTTGGTCTTTTGATCCGGACCGTGGTCTGAGGCACCTTTCACTCCTGCAATTTTGGTTCGGACCAAACTGAAAGGTTTGAAAGTCCGGACCAAATGAGGTATGTGTGAATACGCCCTAAGACAGTGCAGCTATGAACACAATAAACACCAGGGATTGGATAACAAGGACACGTGAGAATCATGGGAACAGGAACTAAACTAAACACAGGAAAGACCATATATGGTCAAAACACTACAGGGAAAAACTAAAAACCTGGAATGGACACAAGAACTCAACTAGGAATACATGAAGGGACTACAAAGAACACCATATACCAGGGAATACTGCACAACACATAAAACCAGGAATAAAGAACCATCAAACACCAAGACACATACATCTACTACATCACAATAAACAGCCCAAGGGTCTGAAAAAGGGTCATCTGACATGGGCAGATGTTACACTAATGAAATTCATTACAAATTTGAAATGTTGTATCTCACATGGTGGTCGACATAAGCTTTGAAAACCAATAACGGGTTGGTCCCCTGAGCAAAAAACATTTGGAAGTGTTGGTGTAGGGCTTTCATCAAAGTAACTGACTGGCCATGGTATCAGTATTGGTTTGATAACATAAAAATGATATAATTATAGTGATGGCATTGGACAGTGAATAAAACATGTCTGAGAGTGTTGGTAATTAACATTTTGAGTGTGTCAGGCAACATGACGTATTACCTCCTTCCTGCCTGCCACCGGTTAGTTTATGACTCAGCTTCCAATACCTCTAATTGCTGTCATCAACATTAAGCATTCCTTATGAGACCACTTCCTTTTATTTATGTATTTTGGTTCAGTTACCCTAGCTCGTTTGTACAAATTTCTTGTATGCCTTTGTGCATTCACACACAAGTTAGTGTCTACGCTCTTTCCCTGCTCTCTGTGACCTTAGGTGTGTGAACTCCAGACAAGATGACCAACGTTTATCAAACATGCCTTGCATGATCAACATTTTCTCCAAGAGCACTGATACAATCACATCCTCCTTCCTCCTAACATCCTGCAACTGTATCGCCTTCCGTCCCCGAGAGTACACGGGCCAGCATCCTGCTGAGCGGACGCCTTCCTGTATATCCCAGCAGGGGCTCACATGACATTTCATGTGCGTCTGATCTACTGTTATCTCAACTGACTCCTCTCCACTTCCGTGTTTGACTGCTGAACTGATTCCAGCACCATGAACGGCAAATGTAGGATTTCCTGAAGCGTTATCTGAAAGCACGCACACACAAACGGGGAGATGCACATCCAGTGACTTATGCCAATTGCGAGTTAACATTTAATCAGGTCACATGAAGATGTAAATTTGGTTAGCATGTCCCGCTGACTAAGACAAAGAAAAGCATACAGTCTACCATTTCCTTTTGCTAATGACTCGTTTCGCCCTGTCTCTAATTGCGTTCTCTCTCTCCACCTGAAATCTCAGCAATAATCATTCTAATGTGTGTAATAACATTAATCTAATTGGGAAATCTAGTGCTGGGCTGGGAAGGGGGGCAATGACAATGTGAAAGGCACAAGGCCAGAGACTCTACACTGCCTCGGCCCCTACAGCACTGATAGATTATAATGATCCTTAATTAAGTCTAAATATAATGATCAGTGTTGCTATCCACTACCATCCTTTCCTCCTCCACTTGGTGCCCCCCCGCTCCTCTCCCAGCCGGTCCTCCACTATCGTTTCCCGCTCCTCCTGCCTCCCCTTCTATCCGAGACGACCAGCTATTACTGGACATGTTAATGAAGAGAGAAGAGAAACGGTCCTCATACTTCACAGGGAACACTGGGAGGGGGATGAGAGAGCCGAAGATACAGTGTATGTAAATCAGGCAATGGGAAGAAAATATAAACGGAGATACCTCCGCCCGTCTCTATTATGTCACTGACAGAGAGTTCCGGAACACTAAGGTCCTAATGTGATTGGCTGAAGTGATTGCAGAATGGCAGGCATTTGTGATTTACAGCAAAGGGTTAATACGGAACAGCGAGAAAATCATTCAGCCCCCAATCCTTCGTTACTTACAGGCAGTCCAGAGAGAGAGTGAGTGTGGAGAGGGTGGAGCAAACCTGATCAACGGAGAGCTGATTAATTGCATTCCATGGTGTGTGCGCCTGTCCTCTCTTTAAATTGGCTTACGTGAACATCGTCCAGTGAAAATCTCAACTTTTTTTGCGTCAAAAACGAATGGTAATTGTACAGATATGGACAGGTCATCCCTACTGCTCCAATGAAACAGCTTAGGAAATCACTGGTATGGATCAAATCAAACTCACAGATTGGTTGCACCCACTGAAAGATTTCTCTCATTCTTTTTATTATTTTTCATATTGGGATAGACGAGAGGCAAGACATCAGAGTTGACTGAGTAATTTAATCTAGTTAACACACATGCATGCACACAAACATGGGTTCAGTACATCTGCTCTGATTGTGGGCAGTTCCAGGGTCACACAGCAGAGGGAAATCAAACAGCTTCAAACGGCTACCTGTGACAGCAGGTTAAATTACCAGAAATCAGTTAACAAGTGGCGGTAGTTTGTATTTGTGTGGTACATATAAAGAATATGTACTTCATCACAATAAATCAGATGTTATTGTGCTATTGGAAAAAAACATTTGTTATTGCATTCTACAAAAGGGTGACAAATTAAAGTAAACAACGTCTAAAATAGGAAATAAGAAAAAAATGAAATAATTAATTACAGGGTAATGCTGCAGTATATAGGGCTGGGCGATATGGCCCAAAATGATATTTTGTAGCATCTAATGACTAACAATAGGTATTTTAATAATATTATTAATATTATAAGGTTGGAAAATGTGTACACATGTAAAAAAAATCTTAAATGAAATTAATTTTTGGCTTGTGGGCCCAAGTGTCAAAAACTGAAGATTAAGAACCACTGCTTACGTAGGCTACTGGTGATCATAAATGAACAGCTTTCTTTGAACAACTCTTATTTTGTGAATGTTGGGAATAGCATTGCTTTTTGGCTTAATGATTTCCTTAATTTTTTTGGTCAAACGATTATTTGCAGATGAGAAGAAAAGTATGCGCTCTGCAGAAATGTATCAATCAGGTTAATAAAGCAATATGCTGCAGGCAATCTAATAATTACAACGAGTGATCTGTAAGGTACTTAAACTTACATTTCATGCTCCCATATTATGTGTAGCTATTTTTACACAGTGGGGAGAACACATATTTGATACACTGCTGATTTTGCATGTTTTCCTACTTCTGTAATTTTTATCATAGGTACACTTCAACTGTGAGAGACTGAATCCAAAACAAAAATCCAGAATTGTATGATTTTTTAATAATGCATTTGCATTTTTTGCATAAGTATTTGAAACATCAGAAAAGCAGAACTCAATATTTGGTACAGAAACCTTTTTTTGTGATTACAGAGATCATACGTTTCCTTAAGTTCTTGACCAGGTTTGCACACACTGCAGCAGGGATTTTGTCCCACTCCTCCATACAGACCTTCTCCAGATCCTTCAGGTTTCAGGGCAGTCGCTGGGCCATACAGACTTTCAGCTCCCTCCAAAGATTTTCTATTGGGTTCAGGTCCAGAGACTGGCTAGGCCACTCCAGGACCTTGAGATGGCTGTGTGTTTTGGGTTGTTGTCATGCTGGAAGACCCCGACATGATCGATCTTCAATGCTCTTACTGAGGGAAGGAGGTTGTTGGCCAAGATCTCGCAATACATGGCCCCATCCATGGTCCCCTCAATACGGTGCAGTCGTCCTGTCCCCTTTGCAGCTTTTAACCATTGGAAAGTATGTGCTTTCAAGCCATGTGAAAGGTAAATTGTAGGGAATTTTCGATTAGGCCATATAAGTTTATTAGTTTAGCTGGCAAATTCCCATCCAAACATAGTCGATTTTCGGGATTCTGAGGAATGTAAAAAAGTTTTTGTCTCATCAGACCACATGACCTTCTCCCATTCCTCCTCTGGATCATCCAGATGGTCATTGGCAAACTTCAGTTGGGCCTCGACATGCACTGGCTTGAGCAGGGGGAACTTACGTGTGCTGTAGGATTTCATTCCATGACGGCATAGTCTGTTACTAATGGTTTTCATTGAGACTGTGGTCCCAGCTCTCTTCATGTCATTGACCAGATCCTGCCATGTAGTTCTGGGCAGATCCCTCACCTTTCTCATGATCATTAATACCCTACGCGGTGAGATCTTGAATGGAGCCCCAGACCGAGGGAGATTGACCATCATCTTGAACTTCTTCCATTTTCTAATAATTGCACCAACAGTTGTTGCCTTCTCACCAAGCTGCTTGCCTATTGTCCTGTAGCCCATCCCAGCCTTGTGCAGGTCTATAATTGTATCCCTAATGTCCTTACACAGCTCTCTGGTCTTGGCCTTTGTGGAGAGGTTGGAGTCTGTTTGGTTGAATGTGTGGACAGGTGTCTTTTATACAGTTCAAACAGGTGCATTTAATACAGGCAATGAGTACAGGAGGGCTTCTTAAAGAAAAAAAACTAACAAGTCTGTGAGAGCTGGAATTCTTACTGGTTGGTAGGTGATCAAATACTTATGTCATGCAATAAAATACAAATTAATTATTTAAAAATCATACAATGTCATATTCTGGATTTTTGTTGTAGATTATGTCTCTCACAGTTGAAGTGTACCTATGACGACAATTACAGACTTCTACATACTTTGTAAGTAGGAAAACATGCAAAATAGGCAGTGTTTCAAATACTTATTCTCCCCACTATACGTTAACATTTCAGATATGCTCTGATTTTGCTGCTCTGTACTTACCTTAAAACATCCAGGAAAAAAATGATGTTACTGCAGCAGTTAATCTGCGGTTTGCTGAACCGTTAACCATTATGAGATTGACTGCTTCTAATAAACTACTTAATTTAGATGGGCAAGGCTGTTGAGGACTGTTTAGTGGATATGTTTTACTTTCACATGTGGTTAACCCTGACCAAGGATATGGAAAGAAGCTCAATAGAAACCACAACTGCTGTTTCTTTAAGTGTACACGCGCAAGAACAAATAACCCTGCAGAAACAAATATTTCAGTAGCACAATATAGGCATTTTACATATCCTGCTCAAAACCCAACTTAAATATACCGACAAAACAAGATATATCGCCCAGCCCTACTGGCGTATTATGAGAAAAGCATTATTGTAGATTTTTACTTGATAATATAATAATGATTATTAATGTTGATTAATAAAAGACATAAAATAATTTTTTTGTATTTGTCAAAATGATGCGTCATATTCTTGTCATTCTTGATATTGGTTATTTTAGTAGCATGAAAAACAAAACGGTTATTCAAATTTGGATTAAATCATATACAGAAAGCGAGCAACGAATGTTCCCCATCACTGAAACAGAAGACTTTAGTCTAGCGCTAGCTCACTATGCACTCTCGCAAAAACTCACGTTATAATCTCTGAGTCTAGCTGTCTAAACTTCAAAATGAATCTCTTGTTTACATCTTATCTGCACTTTATCATTTATGATGCAAATTTGTGAGAGAGCAAAATCCATTCAGTGAGTGCATCCACTGAACAAACTTTTTTACATTCCTCAGAATCCCGAAAATCGACTATGTTTGGATGGGAATTTGCCAGCTAAACTAATAAACTTATATGGCCTAATCGAAAATTCCCTACAATTTACCTTTCACATGGCTTGAAAGCACATACTTTCCAATGGTTAAAAGCTGCATGTTGTTTTTAAAGGAGGTTACTCAAGGAATTTTAACCATAATTTGTTTTCTTCATTCTCAGGCCAACACTAATTGAAGCGGCAAACTCCCAACATGTTTTCATCTCCACTCTGTTCCTTTAGAGGACGCAGGCACTCATCAAAATGGACTGGAAGATCACACTATATAGCCACACACACGCAGACACATGTGGATTTTTTTTCGTTTTGCAAAAGGAAAAAGAAATTAGGCTTATTTTATCTAAAAGGTGAACTATTCGGTAAGATAATTATAATAATCATAATACACCTTTATTTATATAGCACCTATCATACAAGGAATGCAGCTCAAAGTGCTTTACATCAATAAAAGTAAAATAAAATGGAAGAGATTTGCATCAATAAAAACATTTACATCAATAAAAAAACGAAGAAATAGCAATGCAATTACAATTTTAAGCAGTTTCAAGCACTTTATCGAAAATTCAAGCACTTATCAAACCTTGAAAGATTTCCAGCATCCTTACGAACCCTGTGTCTGTTACCGTGCATGTGTTCCTGCGCCACAACAGCACCTAATTGCGCTATGCCCCGCAGCCTTGCTTTTCCTGCCGGGAGAGGCTAGAGGATCACGCGTACTCCAGGGACAGGGATAGGTTTACCTTGTTGATAGAACAACAACCCCCTCCATCCCTCCTTCTTCACCCCTCATTTTCTGCCATCCCCCTGTTTCCTCCTTTTTCATTCCTTTGCAGCTCTCCTGCAATGTGATCTGGGAATAAACAGCCCACCATGGTATATTAACCACACTGCTTTCCCCGCTATCTCAAATGAACAGTCATTGAACAAGCACTTTTGCAGACTGCAATGACTGCAGAGAGGGAGAGAGTTTGGGTTGTTCCTCCAGTATCAGCCTGTATTACTGAATATAATTGAATCCAGTGGAGACGCTTGGACTAGCCAGCGGCCATATTGATCCACACTATCCTCCTAACATACACATGCAGCGCATGTTTAAGTAATAAGTACTTTTGTGAGAATTTTGACGAGCGGCCTGAAGATTGTTAGTGTAAAGTGGTTGGGACGAAGGACAAGGGAAGTCAATTGCAGTCTAAAATGGCTGCCTCGCGCCTCTACGTCATCAACTCTGGGCTGTGATTGATATAACTGGGTTGGCAAATTAATCCGACTTGTCACCTTAAGCTCACCGTTTAGATATGCCACAATTCCCACTGGGATTAAAGTCTCTGTTATGAAATTAACACAGGACACTGAGGCCTCAAAAAACAGCCAGAGAGGGAATGGAAAGACAGATGAAAGGCGAAGGATGAAGGAGGTGTGGATACCAGGCCAAGTGGGGAGGGTGTGCAGTGCTAAATATGCGCGGGAGGGTGCGCAACAATGTTTGATAAGACACTGGGGTTCCAAATCATCTCTCCATTTCCCTCCCTGAGTCTTTTCTCTCTCTCTCTCCTTTTGTGTGCATCTCCCTTCGTCTCCCTCCCACTGTTTCTTCCTGCATGGTGTTGCTTTGGGTAATTTACTGTCAGCAGGAGATGCCTCCAAGCTCTCGGGAACACACACACACACACATCCACCACATTTGCCTAAATGCTACTGAGAGACACACAAAGATGTCAGTTCAGACCTATAAATATCACCCGAAACATTTAGGAAAGTTTGACAGTAAACTTTTCTCCCTAGCTCTAAAGTATGCAGGTACAAGGAGCTTCTGATTAGGTTATTAGGAGGGGCAGACTGCCAGAAAATTATGCACTGGGAATGTACCTTCTTTTTTTCCTTTCTCCTTTACGCACTTAAACACACACAATCACACCATCTGATGACTTAATTGTCTTGCTTTTCATTGCTGTGAAGCAAGAAATAAAGGAAACGATTCCTAAGTTTTTTGCCCTCATTCCATTCTTAATTCCGTCTGGCTGTCCCTGACAAGGTTAGGACTTCATTAAAAAGGAGCAAAGATCCGAAAGTACACACAAAATGATCCTCCAATTACTTCACGCAAATGAGTCAGCATAAAGCGACTCCAGTGAATGAGCAGTATCTCAGTAGAAAGCACACGTGGCGTGTGACTGTGTGTATGCTACTGTGTTTATGTCTGTGTGTGGGTGACACAGAACAAGTTGTGTGCACTTTCGACCCCATGCATGCTCATGCTTTTGATATACCACTTCCAGACGGAGTCCAAGTCAACTCCTCTAGGACTGTTGAGTGTAAGCAGTGTGTTGCTCTCTGGTGCCTCATCGATCCAGTGACCTATCTTCACATCGTTTCTCTGGAGGAGAAGGCCATCTCATATCATTTTCTACAGCATACATATCATTCATCTGAGTCACCAAAACAGGGAATTGGGCCAAATCCAGAGCTGATGAGTATAGTGATGTGAGAGGAGTTAGTGAGGTCACTTTTGTTAACTCTTGAGTAGAACTTATGATAAAAGGTCACAGAATGTGGATCATCTTTTAGTCACAAACATGCTTTAGCAATATCTCCCCTATTGAGCCAAGTTAGGTCACAGCTAATGCACTTACATGTTTAAATGTTAGTCGTTTAGCAAATACTCTTATCCAGAGCAACACAGTGCTTTTTTTGCTCTTTTTGCATCTAAATGGAGTACCTCAGTGTCAGAGCATGACAGCAGTAGTGTAGTTGTTTAGATTTTATAATGTTTTAATATCAAAATCTAAATGAGTACCTCAGTGTCGGAGCATGACAGCAGTAGTGTAGTTGTTTAGATTTTATAATGTTTTAATATCAAAATTGAAATGAGTACCTCAGTGTCGGAGCATGACAGCAGTAGTGTAGTTGTTTAGATTTTATAATATTTTAATTTCTAAAGCTGCTGTTTAAAAAGTATGATCAAACTGAGAGAAATTACATCTTATATAACGATGATCTCTCTGCATCACCTAGGCAACCTAGAGGAAAGATTAGTATTTTGGTTGCAATGGTGATTGTGCCAGTCCTTAGTGTGTGTTTGTTTGCATGTGTGTAGAGGCATACAAGTAAAAAAAAAACACTTGAGGACAGTCTTGATTTAAACAGTGTGAAGCTCAGTTAAACAACACTTTTTGTAGCCTGTCACCCTGTTTCCAACTTTGCATACCCCACATCTCCCTCACTCCCCTCACTAATGCCAAGTTAATGATAATGTGAATCGGGATGTACTTACTGCCAGACGCTAAACATTAGCTTCTAATCAGGCTTTCTACCAGAAGTTATTGGATGGGTCAAAGAAGGCAAAGTGATTTCATATTAAATGATGGCTGAGTAGTGAAGACAATTGAAAGAACCCAGATTTTCACACATGGTGTGTGACTGTTCTTTCTCCGTCTCATCTCTCTCCCGTCTCTCTGAAGGGCTGGATGTCTGCTCTGTGTGAGGTCCGTTATCAGAGCTCTCCCAGGGGGACAGCAAGAGGAACCAAATGTAGCCACGGACAGACGGAGAGAATAAAAAGATACATGTTTCTGCAGACATTGAACCAGCTGTTGTTGCTATCAGTTTTATGCTTGTGCATGTCTGTGTTAGTGGAGTGTTCAGGCGTGCATGCATGTCTCCTCAGAGGTTGTGAGAAGCTACTCTGTACTCTGATCATCGTCTTTTTCTCACCGCTGCTCCATATCATTGACAGAGCCCCCAGCACATACTGACTCATACAATAACATCAAGTCGCAGACCTGCACTCGTATCACAGTTCATTGCACTCAGAACTGTTCTACCAATAGACATGTTGGTTGTTTGAGGCTAAACAACTTTGGGGCAAAACAGTCAAGTTTGGGTTACATTGTCAAAAACATCTACGGGAACAGTACAGTTAACAAAAACATTTTGAAATACAGATCAGGGACACTCTAGGAGGTAGGCGGGAATATGTCAGCTACTACCATTTGCAAAAGACTTAACCAAAAAAGGAGAAATAAAAGCAACTGGCATACTAACTTATCTGTGAAAATAAATCGGGGCGTTATGCCTTGGGCATGTATGGCTGCCACTGAAACGGGTACAATTGTCTTCATTGATGATGTAAATGTTGACAGCAGCCATAGAATACAATGTGTCAGCTAAGATATAACCAAACACCTCTAAACTCATTTGACGGCAGTACGTCATGCAGCAGAACAATGACCTCAACACACTATACTACAGAGTTTCTTGTTCCACAGCCATAAATATTATGGTTTTGTGACTATCTAAGTAAATCACCTGATCTGAATCCATTTGTGCATGCCTTTTAAATGCTGGAGACAAGGCTAAATTCAACATGCACTGAAACATCCAGGACCTGAACATGGCTGTGTAAACGCCTGGCAGGCAATCATCAGGATATTTACAGTGTTCTTGGATCTCTATGGGTCACAGAAGGAAATATGACCACGTCATTTTAATCTGTTCAAATACTTTGAAATGGGGAAAGTATGTGCTGACATTTTAAAATATCTTTAAAAATGTTCAAGTCACCAACCGTTAGGTTATTGTCACAGTTGGTTGTGTGGAGGAGAGGAATGGAGACCAGAGCAGGGAGGAGTGTTTTTAAAGAACAAAGACATGTTGAAATACTTGATAGCTGTTACTGCTGATACACAAAGTGCATCGGAACTGCACCACATATACATATTACATACTTGTGATCTAACATGGCACCGACGCGATAGTAACATAAAACGTACGCCTGGTTCAAACATAGACGTATACACTCACCTAAAGGATTATTAGGAACACAGGAATGGCATTGATTCAACAAGGTGCTGAAAGCATTCTTTAGGAATGTTGGCCCACATTGATAGGATAGCATCTTGCAGTTGATGGAGATTTGTGTGATGCACATCCAGGGCATGAAGCTCCTGTTCCACCACATCCCAAAGATGCTCTATTGGGTTGAGATCTGGTGACTGTGGGGGCCATTTTAGTACAGTGAACTCATTGTCATGTTCAAGAAATCAATTATTCAAGCTTTGTGACATGGTGCATTATCCTGCTGGAAGTAGACATCAGAGGATGGGTACATGGTGGCCATAAAGGGATGGACATGGTCAGAAACAATGCTCAGGTAGGCCGTGGCATTTAAACGATGCCCAATTGGTACTAAGGGGCCTAAAGTGTGCCAAGAAAACATCCCCCACACCATTACACCACCACCACCAGCCTGCACAGTGGTAACAAGTCATGATGGATCCATGTTCTCATTCTGTTTACGCCAAATTCTGACTCTACCATCTGAATGTCTCAACAGAAATCGAGACTCATCAGACCAGGCAACATTTTTTCAGGCTTCAACTGTCCAATTTTGGTGTTCTCTTGCAAATTGTAGCCTATTTTTCCTATTTGTAGTAAAGATGAGTGGTACCCGGTGGGGTGTTTTGCTGTTGTAGCTCATCCACCTCAAGGTTGT
This sequence comes from Umbra pygmaea, assembly GCA_016801145.1. Lineage (NCBI taxonomy): Eukaryota > Metazoa > Chordata > Actinopteri > Esociformes > Umbridae > Umbra > Umbra pygmaea. Next base: position 35,866 of record JACXGM010003832.1, read on the forward strand.
GCGTGTTGTGGCTTCACAAATGCTTTGCTGCATACCTCGGTTGTAACGAGGGGTTATTTCAGTCGAAGTTGCTCTTCTAACAGCTTGAAGCAGTCGGCCCATTCTCCTCTGACCTCTAGCATCAACAAGGCATTTTTGCCCACAGGACTGCCACATACTAAATGTTTTTCCCTTTTCACACCTTTCTTTGTAAACCCTAGAAATGATTGTGCCTGAAAATCCCAGTAACTGAGCAGATTGTGAAATACTCAGACCGGCCCGTCTGGCACCAACAACCATGCCACGCTCAAAATTGCTTAAATCACCTTTCTTTCCCATTCTGACATTCAATTTGGAGTTCAGGAGATTGTCTTGACCAGGACCACACCCCTAAAGGCATTTAAGCAACTGCCATGTGATTGGTTGAGTAGATAATTGCATTAATGAGAAATTGACCGGGTGTTCCTAATAATCCTTTAGGTGAGAGTACATATTGTACAACACAAAGAAGTGAAGGCAAATATCAAATATGCACACTCACAAAGTATAACAACAGCACAGGTCTCAGGATGGTAATAGTATCTTCAACATCACCTGTCCACCCTGACAGGAGTTGACTCACAATAATACGCACCGACTATTCTGGAACACCGGGATTAAATAGGCATTACTCATTACGCACCGGTGTGGTTATTTAGCCAATGCACCATTCATGCGTAATGAGTAACCAAGTACCTCCCACAACCCTGGTGTCCAGAGGTTGGTCCATTAAACAAAACACAAAACACAGTATAAATAATATAACTAAACAAATAATATATATTCCAGCACACCATAGTTTCTGCCACAACAGCCCTGTCAAGTCCTGGCAATCTTGACAGGTATAAGTCAAATGTATAATGTCAGAATAGCCTCCCAGAGCTGCTGCTTTGATGCAAACTGCCACTCACCCTCATAGATATTTTGCTTGAAGATGCTCCAAATGTTCTCAATAGGGTTGAGGTCAGGGGAGGATTGGGGCCACATTATGAGTTTCTCTCCTTATGCCCATAGCAGCCAATGACACAGAGGTATTCTTTGCAGCATGAGATGGTGCATTGTCATGCATGAAGATGATTTTGCTACGGTAGGCACAGTTTTTCTTTTTGTACCATGGAAGAAAGCGGTCAGTCAGAAACTCTACTTTGCCAAGGTCATTTTTACACCGTCAAGGACCCCTAAATGTGCTTACCAGCTCTCTGTCCATGATTCCCAAAACATAACTCCACCACCTCCTTGCTGATATCACAGCCTTTATTGGGACATGGTGGCCATCCACCAACCATCCACTACTCCATCCTTCTGGACCATCCAGGGTTGCACGGCACTCATCAGTAAACAAGACTGAAGATCAGTCTTCATGTATTTCTGGGCCTACTAAAACTGTTTCTGCTTGTGAGCATTGATTAGGGGTGGCCAAAAAGTAGGTTTATACACAACTGCAAGTCACTGGAGGATCCTACACCTTGAGGTTCATGGAACTCCAGAGGCACCAGCTTCAAATACTTATTTGCTGCTTTGCAATGGTAGTTTAGCAGCTGCTCTCTTGATCCGATGAATTTGTCTGGCAGTAACCTTCCTCATTATGCCTTTGTCTGCACGAAACCGTCTTATCTCTGAATCAGACAGAAATCTCTTCACAGTACAATGATCACACTTAAGTTTCCGTGAAATAATTAATGTTTTTAAACCTTGTGCAAGGCATTTGATGTTTTTCCACAGCAGAGAGATCGTTTTTCTTTCCCATATTGCTTGAAACCTGTGGCCTGCTTAATAATGTGGAACATCCTTTAATTTTTCATTTAATTGTACTCACATGGCAAACTAATTATCACAGGTGTCTGAGATTGATTTCAGTGATCCAAAGAGCCCGGAGACACAATACCACCCATGAGTTTGATTGAAAAACAAAATGTTTAATGTTTATGACACTTTATTCCAATTTGCATAATAATTTGGAACGCTGTGTATTCTGTGAGAATACCCACAAATTAAAGCTTACAATCTGCACTCATTGTAACATGAATGTCCAATTCAATGTGCTAGAACACAGAGCTAAAATTAACAAGAAATTTAAGTTAATTGTATTTTGTTGGACATATTAATGGGGAAGAAAAAAACATTTGCACTGTGTGCACTTATTTCAAACAATATTATGACAGTTGTTGGTTAGCTAGCAAACTAATTGTCACCATATTTGTGTAAATGCATATTTAGTCAAAGCACCTCAAAACAGTAAACAACACCAAGCTACTGCAGATGAAATGAGCCAGCTGCGATTCTTCACACAGTGTTTATTAAATTTTTGTTCAGTTGGCTAGTCAGAATTATAGGCACACAACCTTTTCTCTTCCTCTCCTCCAGCTCGTTCTCTCCAAAATCTTTCAGTTGTCATATTTGATGATTGTTCATAAACATTGCATATGATTAGGGCTAGGTTTTCAGAATGGGATGAATAAGAGACAAAAGGGTGTCAACCTGAACCAGGGGCTCTGCTAGGGCCTAGGCAAACTGGTTAGAGCGCTGCCTAGTGTAGACGCAAATACCTTAAAACGTTGCTCTTGTGCAACGCCTTTTGTGCAGATCTATGAAGGCAATCAGGAATATGTAAAACTCCCACATATGTACGGAGAGCAGTGTGACGAATTGTGCGACAGGCATGTGATCGATCAAATTATGGCTGTATAATATAATGGTGCACTTAGTGGTCAGAATACGTACATGTACATCCTGAGGACCAAGAAAAACATTAGGTGTCCTTAGATCTGAAGCTACCTCCCTTTTCCATACACTTCACTTTCTTCACAAGGGAACTCCTGCACTTTTCCATCACACCATTCAGTAATAATAGCTCAGCAAGTTTCTTCTCTTCACTCTTCTTTGTCTTAGTCCCTCTTTCAGACATAAGTGAGACGGCAAGTAATATGCAGTGTAGCCATTTGAAAAGTGAGTCTTCAGCCTACTGTATGAGATGATACTGAGTGTGCTTCCTATTTCTCTATCTCTACTGTACCCCTGTTGCCTTGGCAACGGTTTGTGAGGGCAAGGTACCTCGCCTTATGCCCTGCTTTGCCTCCTCCTTACAACTTCTCCAATTATTAAAGAGTTTACCTGATGAGGTTTGAGGCGAAGTCAGTCTCTTTTGTAGCGTCATTGGTTTGTGTTGGCTGCATTTGTTTGAGCAGAGCAGATTCCCAAACTGACACCATCTTCTCTCAGAATAAATGAAATCAAGCATCAGCAGTTTGACAGGGAGAGGAGCACCCTCAGACCTAAACAGATAATCACACAGACAAACAGAACAGCGCAGGAACTTATGCACATACGCTTGTGCGTGTGCACACAAAACACCCTGGTTTCAGAACTACTCAAGCGGACAATTGCACTTACACATTTACACACGCACGCACACACACAAATGTAATCTTTCCTTCCCATATTCCTCTCTATTTCTCACACACACAACCACATACACCCACAGAAACTTCCACTTGGGGTGATGTAGTGTCTCCTAGTTTCCATGGCAACTACCACACAGTGGAGCTGGAATCAGGGCAACATTCCAAAAGAGAACAGTGCCGCCCTACGACCAAATCCTGCTCAGTCACAAAAACACAGACACTGGTCACTTCAATGACTATGAATGGAAGATATATTGGAGCAACCCAAAATCACATTGGATTACCTTCTGAGGGAAATATTTAGCAAAACTGAAATATGTGAAATATGAACATATGAGAGGGTCAATTATGTTTGTAGAGAACTAAATAAAAAAATTAAATTACATAAAATATTAACATATGAAGATGATGACGCAGCATGTAAATAGAGTCGTTTTTGGTAGTGTGGAGGTCAGGGATGGTGGATGGGTGTATAAATGTGCAACTTTCATCCTGGAGTTTGTGAGTTCAAACCCAGATAGAAGCATTGTGTGTGTTTTTTCTCCATTCCAGCGTAATGCAGATTTGTTGCACATTACATTTTTTTGTAATGTTAACCCTAACCTTAACCTTAGTAATCACATGGCTAACCTTAACCGTGAAAGTTAGAATATAATTTTGAACACTATGGAATGTGTAAAATGTTCTCGCATGAACCGGCAAAATGAAGTGCAGGTGCAACATAATAGAAGGATATAGAAAGAAATAGAAGAAACGTAAAAGCACCCCAAATATGTTGGCATATAGGGATGGGACGGTATGAAAATTTCATATCACGATTATAGTGACCAAAGTTATCACGGTTATCAATATTATCACGGTTTTGGTAAAATGAGATGGAAATGTAAAAAAACGGATACACACACACTGAAAACATTTCACCAAGTTTTATACTTGGAAATCAACAAACTACAAATACATTTAGCAGCTCTAAGCAC
>JACXGM010003833.1:0-39981 GCA_016801145.1 Umbra pygmaea
CTTCCCACAGACTTCCCACTGAGGTGCCTTGATACAGCACTCTGGGATCAGCCTATTTGTTCAGAAATTTCTTTCTGTGTCTTACCCTCTTGCTTGAGGGTGTCAATGATGGCCTTCTGGACAGCAGTCAGGTCGGCAGTCTTACCCATGATTGCGGTTTTGAGTAATGAAACAGGCTGGGAGTTTTTAAAAGCCTCAGCAATCTTTTGCAGGTGTTTAGAGTTGTTGATTCAGATGATTAGGTTAATAGCTCGTTTAGAGACCCTTTTCATGATATGCTAATTCTTTGAGATAGGAATTTTGGGTTTTCATGAGCTGTGTGCCAAAATCATCAGTATTAAAACAATTAATGACCTGAAATATTTCAATTGGTGTGCAATGAATCTAAAATATATGAAAGTTAAATTTTTATCATTACATTATGGAAAATAATGAACTCTATCACAATATGCTAATTTCTTGAGAAGGACCTGTATATGTGATAATGCAAAGGCATTTTAAAAATGTACGTGTGTTATGTACATTACCTTTAGTAAAAATGAGAGCATTTCAAATAATTTTGTTTTGTTCACCTAAAGTTGTCTCAGAACAGATCTTTGTTCAACTGCTACAAATATTGAAAAGTGCCTCCTTATCAGCAAGACAGTTTAATACAGTCAAATCCATGAAGTGTATCAACAGGAGAGGAGCATTACCAGATAATATTTTTTAATCTCAGATTTTACTCTATATTTCTCCCCTTCCTAATTTTTGTGATATTACGATAATAGCCTTGTTTTAATGCTCCAATCTCAGTGAGATTAGATGTTAAATTTAGACTGGCCAGTATCTGTTCAACAACTATGCTTTCGGCTCCCAAACTGCCATGGGAAGTCAGTAGAGCGAGACCACATGCCGCAGACGGTGCTGAGACAATTTGCACAGAGATCTATTTTTAAACAACTGGCTGTATTCTTTTACTTTCTGATTTAGAGAATTTGTCACTCAAGATAAATAGAATCATATCTTATTGTAGGACTTTTGCCAAATCCCTGAGCCATGATTTTTTTAAAATGTCAAAAACTGTTTATTTTGGAAAAAGTAATAATGCAATATCCCTTTTAAAGGTATACATTTGTCATAGAAAAAGAGTTACAGTATTAAGGAAAATCATTAAATGCCATTTGTGTCCTGAGTTTCAACAAACCTATGAAAAATTCTGTGCAACTTTGTCTTTAAGAAGTGCAGCCTATGTAAGCGTTTAAAGGAGGTGACAAGTCACATGATCACCCTGATTGAAATTGCCAGGCTCCTCTAAAATAGTGTTTTAAAAAGGTGTCACCTTGTCCAAAAAAGACATTGTCATAGATATGACTCAATTTGCTAGAATTAGTTGTCACACTTACTGTGTCTTTCTAAACCAATTATGTGTTTGCAAGGTGGGGCATTTTGGCTGAAAATAGATTTCAAATGATTGATCATGTGACAGGTAGCTCCCTTTAAAGTTTATAACACAATGCCCAGAGTTGATGTGTTTACCTAGCATTGGTTAAAAAAAATTTAACAAGTACTGGTATTTTGCTGCCAGTACTTATTCTAATATTCTACGGACATTTCCTTCAAGAAAATAACAGAAAATACTTTATAAAAACAGTAGATGTCTGTTACAAATATTAGATTTGTGTGTTAAAGGACATTTACTGTGTTCACAAAGTGTTCTTTTTTTCAGTTTTTCTGTTGTTTTAAAGCAAATGTCTCTAGAATAATAGAAAAAGTACTGGCAGCAAATTACCAGTACTTTTTATTGTTTTTTTCATGGATATGTTTTACAGTGCACCAATCAGCCATAACATTATGACCAATATGCCTAATTTTGTGTAGGTCCCCTTTTTGCTGCCCAAAAAGCAGCCTTTTTTGCAACAAACTGTGATGCACTGTGTGTTCTGACACCTTTCTATCAGAACCAGCATTAACTTTTTCTGAAATTTTAGCTACAGTAGCTCATCTTGGATCATGGGCCATCCTTCGCTCCCCACGTGCATTAATGAGTCTTGGCGGCCCATGACCCTGTTCACCCCTTTTCCTTCCTTGGACCACATTTGATAGGTACTGACCACTTCAAACTGGGAACACCCCACAAAATCTGCAGTTTTGCAGATGCTCTGAACCAGTTGTCTAGCCATCACAATGTCAAAGTAGCTCAAATCCTTACACTTGCCCATTTTTTTATGGCTTCTTCATTTTGTACTCAAAGTTGATTTGTTAGAAGCAGAAGAAGGATTTGAGCTTTCCTTATATAATTTCCAGATAACTTTCCTCATTTCATTGGGTAGGGTAAAAATAAGTGTTTGAGACTTCTACATTACCTGACAAGTAACTCATCTAACCTGATTGGGGCGGGTGCTTTCTTGTGTATATGCCTGTAATAAAGATATACTTGTTAGATTTCAGATCTATCAATTTTTTTCCCTCCCTGTTTGTCACATGCATGTGTCTCAGTTCCGAGCTCCTACTCCCACTTCTCCTTCATAACATGTGTGGAGGATGGGTTGATATAATGCAATGCACTGTGTAGGCGTGATACCTGCTTGTGTGATCCTGAACACAGATTAATGCGTCCATAAGTCTAATATTGCGAGGAGATGTTTTACTTCAATAGTTTACTGTTTAAGATCTGAAAACTGTATTCCCAGGGAGGTCCTATGTATTAAATCCCTTACGGTTGTATTTGTTGGTGTTTCTTAGAAGTCGTTGTTAAGGCTGGCGTTCTTTAAGGTGAGGCCGCGCATTGAGGGGTTGTGGCTGAGGCAGGCAGCTGCTGCTGTGTAATTATGAGAAACCCAGTGAAGTACAGTACAAAAGAACTGGTTTCAGTGGCAGGTGTCGCTATTCATCTGTACCCATTTGTTTTGCTTGTACGGTATGTTGGTGACAAAGAGAGAGAGTGTCCTTTCAAAGCAAATCGAGGAAAATAGGTATATGTAGTATAAATGTCAGTCATTCAACGGCAGTGTCGAGGTGACCTTAAAGAGAATCAGCTCTCCCTTTTGTAAATGCGAGCAAGTGAATTGTGCAAAATATCAAATTTGATAAGAGAGCGTCCATGGGATAGGGCCGTGTGATGAGGAGCATTACATATCACGTATGGAAATGTGTGAACTGGTTTCAGATCCGTGGTTCTGTTCTCTGGTCATGACTATTAAGTTTAGAAACTGAAAGTGAGGTGTGTGCTAATGATGGCCCAGGCAATGTGTCTTAAATGTTAAAGAATACAGCATTATATATGCTAAGTGTGAGATCATCTTGTGCCAGCTCCACCTGCTTCCAGATATCCATCCTGTACACAGACATTTCCCAACATCCCAACATCCCAACTCACCTGAACACATCCCACAACCCAGATCCCAATCAACCGAATTCTAGACACCTGTACCCAGTTCTCATTTCAGTATATATACTCGTCAGTTAGTTCTGCCCCTTATTGTATTGTTAGCTTCAATCGACTTACTGAGCCCTACATTTATATCCAGTGATCTGTAGTCGAGGTTTTTCTGACCTTACCTATTTTTGCAGAGAGACCACATTTTCTTTGGATCTGCCCTTTGTACTTTTGCCCAGACCTTTTCCGTGTATTGAACCCTTGCCTACCATCTGGATATCCTTGAAACCTGGTGTTGTACTAATAGGAACTGTCTGTGTACCGAACCTTGCCTTTCCTCTGATAATCCCTGGAAACTGGTCTTGTTATTCTGAGAAATCTTGTGTGCTGAAGACTACTCTTCTCTGCTGTACTCTGCTGACCTCACCTATGTGTATGGAAAATCATTATTCATTATTAAATACTATTGTGCATTACAACCCTGTGCCATCTGAGTTGTATTCGTGACACTAAGTGATTGTTGTATTCAGTTTGCTTTTGTTGTACTGCTGCATCTCGATGTATATGAGTTATTTCATAGGATATTTCACAACGATCATTTGGGCAGCCTTATACCACAGTACAAAGCCCACTAATTAAAGGTGCTACATCTACATGCATTGTATTGAATATTCATTGTATTGGAATTCTCCCTGTTAAACTTCCTGGAACAGATTAGTTGGCTGTAGCAAATGTTCACTGCTTGTTGTTTTTTATGTATTGGGTAATGACTTCATGGACATTGGCAATGTTCCACTCTGGTTCTCTGAATACAAACTGTATTTAATACAGACATGATTACTGTAGAAGGGAATTTTATTGGAAGACTTATTTCATGACATCACACTATGACTTGGGAATTGTCCCTTGTTTTTATGGATGTTTAAAGTCTAGTCAACAACAAAAATGTTCCCCTCAGAGTTGCAGTGGCATCTCTGTGACCAGGTGTTCCTGGTTGCAGCATACCAGCAGAAAGTGCCTGGTGGTCCAGCAGAGGGGGACATATGGCTCAGTGTTACCCTTCGCACTCTGAGGTGGTTGTACTCTAGCAACTTGTGGTTGGTCTTGAGCCTGTGAACTGAATTATGGTTGTTGGTTGAGGAATGTGTTCTCCTCCAGCATGTATGTGCCGAAAAAAATAACCTGTTTGAATAAGCAGTGTGAAAATTAGCCATATTACTGTGTGAGCTGTGCATCAGATAATACACTTTGACTCTCTTGTTGCTCTGTGGAGTCCATCGTCAGGAATTGAACAACACCAAATTATTGGGGGAGAGAAATCGAGTAAAGAAGAAAAGGTAGAGTACAATTGAATTATTTTTCACATCTGTTTTTTTGTCCAAAGAAATCACTGGGACTGGATACAAAAAGCATGAAGCTGTTTGTTGTTTTCGTAGCATAGAAGAGTTTGCGCTGTGTTACTCAACACCTCTATTAACCTGTTTGTGTCAGCCCGTGTATTTTAAGTTGTTTTTATTAACATCTCCATCAACTGCAGTATGTTCCTGTCATGCTTTCTCAGAACCATTTCAGAACTATGAATAATTACCGTGGAGGTAATTACAGATGCATAACGTTTTAGTGAAGGTTAGATCATTCTAAAGATACAATATTTCACCACAACCCATTTAAATAAACAGTGGTTTTCAAAGGTTTTGGGGAGGTAACCCTATTTGTAGACGAAACCCTAACTGTATAATGTTATAGGAATGTTCCCAGTATGCTGGTTATTCAACATACATAACCATTCATATCACAGCTTTAACATTCATAGCTTTCACCATGACAACTGGCCAAGGCCAGCCATCAGTGAACATTAGTGAGACATTTGGATAATGGTTTCCTTGAAGACAGCTAGGGAAATAACAGCTTTACTGCTTAATGTGTCATCATCATGCCATAGAAAAAGCACAGCATGTTCTGTACACCAAAAACAAAGACACTATTATGCTATAGGTTTGAAGTCATCGTCGTGTTTGTATAGCTCATATTTGTGGTTATGTCTTCATGCGTGTACATTTATTTGTATCGATTTGTGTTTACTTTGAAAGGAACATGAGTAGAGCTAGAAGTCTGAATGGAGCTGGCTGTTTATTAGAGTGAATATTTGTTTGTCTTCAGGTTAAAGATAACAAACCTTCTCCCCTCTTCGTGATTGGGCGCTGGCTGTTAGGGCCGACCTCATCTCAATGAAAATAATTAGTCTGTTTATGTGTGTGTGTGTGTGCACGTGTGACTTTGTGCATTTGTGTATGTGAATGTGTACAAAAAGAGACAGAGAACACAGAGAAATCAATGTTCTGTGACTATTAGCCTTCCTCAATATTTATGTTTCCGCTTCAGGAGAATAATATTAATGGAAGCGTTAAATAGAATCAAGTTTGTGGCCTGTAAACCGGTAACTAGAATTACAGTGAAATTATTCATAAGGGACGTGGAGATGATTGCACTGGAAATTTGTGGAGAACAGGATACTCCATTGACTGCAGAATTAGCAGGGCTTGTTGTTTGAACCCCCCCACAATGTCAGCACTGAACCAGGGAGCCCTCCCAGATCACTGAGGTCCTTGCCCATCATCCAGGCATGTATTAGTTAGCATGAGCGAGCTACCAGGGATTACCATATGCATCTGGGTCTTTTTGTGGTGTCCTTGGTTTATGTGACAGAAACCCCAACTGACCACACCACATCAATTATTTTAAGTGAAAATTTCAATATTATCTACAACTTTGGAAATTCAATTTCCAAAGTGAAGGACTGGTAGAATGGTCACATTAGCAGAGTATGTTTTGCAGCTTGGGTGAAAATATTTTATTGTGTAGAATATAGTGTAATCTGCTTAAACGTTAAGTCACTGGCAGCAAGTATGAGAGTATTGATGTATAGAGAGAATGCTGTTTACATATTTTAACTGGAAGGGACATAGCAAACAGATACAGCTTTAGTGTTTTGGGCCCAGTAACATTTTTAACAAATTATGTTGAAAATGAAGGAATGCAAACTATTTTAGGGAAGAAGAATGACAGTGGACAAATTACCCCTTCATTTGGCAGAAAGATTTCTAAAAGTCTTTTGAAAGACATGTTTGTGTTTTAATTATCTGGAATGGATTCATGCAAGCTTCTCCTTTACTTAATAATTTGTATAGAACAGCAATAAGAAGAGAAGGTGTTTGTAAATTATCTAATATCCACAACCTTACATCAGTCCTCTGTGTTGTTATACACTGACACAGTATTGTGTTTACTGTAGAAGTATGTGTGCATGCTGCTTTGACTTCTCTGATCTAGACTTGTTCTCAAACCCAAAACAGACTCACAAAATGAATAATGCTATGATATTGATCTGCATTATTTCATAGATGACATTGCGAGAGGACAGCCGAACGTTAACAATGCTGCCAATAGTTAACTGCAATTTTGCAACTGACCTTGCAGGGTGATGGCCAAACAGTAACTGTATCTGCTTGGCAAGAGCAGCCACGATGTATTTAAGATGGATAATTTGATCCACAAAAGAGCATATTACAGACCCCATGCTCATTGCTCAGTAATAGTAACAGAACTGTGGGTTTCAGTTGTAAAGTGAGTCATCAATTTGCACTATAGGTTAGTGTGTGTTGTGAAACGTTTCCAAATGGTGTAGACTCTAGGCTCCTGTTGCTGAGTGCTAATTGTGATCTCTGGGCCGAGAAAGAAAGAGAAATATCTTGTTGCTTAGCGCTAACTGGGATCTCTGAGCTGACAGAGCAAGGGAGTGAGAGACATTAATAGCAGCCTGAAGCTACCTCTCAGCCATTTCCACCCCTAATTACATAGCCATCATTAAAATGCTAATTCATAGAGTTAAAAGGGCAATTAAAAGGGTAATTAAAATGCTTTGTTCCACTCTTTTACCTGTGTGAACAGCATGGCCATTACTTTGTCCCTTCTGATCGGTAGTATTTACTTTGTGCCTAGAGTCCCTTTATCAAGGTGCAAATGAGAGAAAGGTTTTGGAGGAGAGAGAATAATGCTAATCAGTGAGTTATACGATATTATGTCCTCTCATTTATGGATCCAAATCTTTAGATACACATACTGCGTAGATAAACGGTACATTTACATAGTATCGATTGAATGGCTTTGTTCAGAACATAGATTATTCAAGCCCTGTTTGTATTGTGAAATTGTGTAAAAAAAGGACCTAAAAGCCTGTTTGCACTGAAATAATTTTAACATGAAGCTAGATTTGTGTGGCTATACAGTATGTGTTAATATAAACAGGTGAAATGGAAATTGTTGGCCATCTGAAGTATAAGAACTTTTGGTAACACTTTATTTTACGGGGTCCTTGTTACAGTGTAATTACCTTCATAAGTACACTGTAACAAGTATTGTAACAAAATATAATTTTATGTTAAATTTGAATTTTTTGTGAACACTTTGTACAACTCATTGACATTTTTTTTTAAGAATAGTAATGTTGATGCAATGTTTGCATAACTACAATGTCAGTACCAGCTGCTACACAGGATCAAGCAACAAAGGTTCCTTAAGTTTGATTCATTGTGATAGCATTTTAATGTACCAGTTGAGTTGAATGACAACACATTCTCATTGCAGTAACAACAAATTTAACTACACATTACGTCACAACTCTGCCTGGTTAATACAGTGCAGGTTTTGTAATCTGTGCATTGAATATAACATTGCATTTTATCTAACCTACTGAGGTTGATGGCACATATTTAAAAACTTGAACACAATCAAGGTGGGAGGACTATTAGCCTAGTATACAACATAGTACATGTAACATACGCCTAATTACAATGTACCTACCTGTTAATACACAGGAATTAGCTAGTTAAAATGAAGTGCAACCTGAGATGTTTTCAACACAGCATGCACATTAAAATGAAAGGAATGGATAACTCATGTTAACAAGCTTACATTGTTACACATGTGTAACACACATGGTAACAAGTGGTCATTGTTACACATGTGTAAGGCGCATGGTAACAAGCAGTCTTTGTTACACATTTGTAACAATGTAAGCTTGTTACCATGAGTTATCCATTCAGTACATAGCATTCCAATGTTAAATGAGTGTTCCACAGTAAATCAGTTTCATAGTATACCATTTACAAACGTTACCATAGATGATTTATGTCATATACACGTCTGTTCTTTTTCAATATATCAGAGAAAAGCTATATTTCAGTTCCTTTCGCATCCACTGGGGTGCTTCTGTATCAGTCTAAACTTGAGCTACCACAACTCCCAGAATTCCAAGTGAATTTAGTGCCCGTCCCCGTTTTGAACACACCGACACAGAACATGGGCAATTCAACAGCACACCTCTGTAGAGCTTGGCGCTAGAAAGTTATAAATATTTGTTTTTGAAATTGTAGTCTAATTTCTATTCACCATGCCCGTTTGGTGTTCTGTACCTGGTTGCAGAAATTACAAGCAAGCCCAAAAAGAAGGAGTAATCTTTCACACTTTACAATAGGCTATAAGAAGTTAGGGTTTGCAGTCGGTATTTTAGGTCGGAAAATTATGAAAGAGAGATCTACGTGCTAAATTAATCGGCACTACAGCCCGAAAGCGGCTGAAAAGCGATGCGATCCCATCCATGTTTCTTTATCTAGAAAGAGTAGCCTATATATAGTACGTATAGTAATTTACACACTCAGCTAGCTACTAAATACAGCTGGCACACTACACATACAGTACAATAACATTACCACACAGACACAATGTGTGCTCCATTATCAAGGTACAGAAAATAGGTTTAATAAACCTAATCATCTGTTAATTGTCCTCTTGCTACGTCTGTTTCCATGTGTGCTTGAAAACATCAGTGATTCAGTGACTCATATGCGGTTGTCAGTCATTTTTGGTTCAAGCCTTACAAGTAAAGCTTGTCCACGATCCCCTTCATTGTAGCAAGTGCTTTTTTCTTCAGTAGACATGGATATTCCCACAGAAGCACTTAGGCAATTAGAATTTAACTGAGTTTCAACTGCATTATCTGTAGATCATACTGCCTTGTTGAAGCTGAATATCAAACTCTATTTGTTGTAAACGTTCTTCGATGTACTCGGGCGCAAACATGTATGGTTGGATGTCACTCAGAATGTAAAAGCATGTTGTAAACGTCCTCATCTGCAAATCCTAGGTTAGTAGCAATCGTGTTACCAGCGACTTTGTTTACGAACTGTTTCACAGAATCTAGAGAACATGCCGGGTGGGCGGGGCTTGGAACAAGGAAGCCAGCATTGTAGATCTCTACATACTGAAAAAATCATACCATCTCGTCTGTTTAGCATTAAAACGGCTGATCAAAACGTCACAGAAAGACAAGCTATACCTTAAAAAATCAAGGACAACCGAGGCGTTAAGGAGTAGGTTTGAAAGCCAGATCAGTATAACAGGGATGCTTATTTCCGCGACAGAATACATGCCTACATTCATTTTTCCTATCTCCACAGTCGATTCATACCATAGGGTGACGTCAGGGTATGAAGTTTCCCCGCGAAATTTCAAATCTTGCTCTTACACTAGCCAGGCATGGGTGAAACATATCTCACTGCTCTACAAATGTCTGGGGGAAGCTACTAGCACCTCCAGATAGCTGTAGTGTGAAGTATCCCTTTAATAAGGTACATTAATGATCCTGCAATCAGACCTGTGGTAAAATTACCTTGAACGTCCAGGCAAAGTGCATCAATTATTACGTACGCCTCCCTGGAAAGAGGGGACTGTGATACCCTGCTACTTAAGGACACTCAGTGGACAGTGAAAAATGTATATAGTCATGGGTGTGTGTAAGGACACTGGCACAAAATTTACTGTTTTTTACAAAAGGGATTCATTTACCCACAGGGCAAATTAGAAGGGGCTGGATGGAACCAAAGCAAAGAAAGTAAGAGTATAAAGCCCACCCCTTTCTTGTCCTAACTACCTTACACAGAGAACTAAAACTAAACTGGCTCACTATCAAGGCACCCTAACCAAAATACAGGGGATGGTCCTCCCAGAGCTTGCCTAGTGTAAATAGACAGGGAGTTACCATTCGGGGATGTATGCCCACTAGCGGCTCTGCCTACACACTCCCAATGTGTTTCCCTATACCCCTGGGAAGAAAGGAAACAAAAGTTAACAACATCACAATAACAATAATACTAATACAAATGTACAATCGAATCTACTGACAAAACACACCAAGCTCTCTCAGACTGATCCACAGAACACAAATTTAACACACCCTAACCACCCAAGCCATACAGATGCCACACAGAGAGAGCCAGAACATAGTTCTACAGGGCTTTAGATAACAGGCTCCAAAGAGGCCGCAGCTGACAGCGCTGATGAGGAGGTGGGACCAGCGTGGAATGAGCCCTGTCACCTCCAATCACCGGCTGATCGACTCCACCTGTTGGGGCACACACAGATAGAAAATACACAGAGACACAGAACATAGCAAAAAGGCACAAACTGGGACTAGGGGATGTGAGATGCCCACCCCAAAATGAGCAAACCACATGTTTGTAACACATAAAAAACACAACAAACCTCAGTCCATGCCCGGGACAACGTCTCAGCAGCATCTCTGCAGCTATATAACCCTGCCTGGTCACATGCTAGCGACAGCACCTGCTGTCCGAATAAAGAGGATGTACAACTGGAGCTACTATATTCCAATCACCACTTGACCCATGCGCCGTCCTTTTATGCATGAGCACTGTTTTCCCTGCGTAGTAGGCAGACCTTTTAGTCTTTCCCTGCGTAGTAGGCAGACCTTTTAGTCTTTTCCCTGCGTAGTAGGCAGACCTTTTAGTGGTTTTAGCCTCTGAGGGAACCACCAAAGTAAAACTCTTCTTTTTGCGCCTCCACCACTGTCTTACCTGTCAACTACCTCACACTACCACTACAGATGTCATTACTGAGCAGTAACACGACTCCCTTAACTGGCAAGTTAGACACCACACACACACAGAACCAACCTGATATTGGTTCCAACTTTATGTGGACCCTACTGGCACGGAGGTGATACCCATTCCTAGCCCCTGTAGGAATACCTGAAAACCCATATGAGTGCTGCCGGACCAAGGCAGGACGCTGGCAAGTATTAGAGACTGGGAAGCCCACAAATTGCTTAAAATAAGAATAGGCACAACCTCAACAGAACATTCAAACCTGACATCTAGTCAAACTGTCCCGGGAAACACAAATGGAACATAACTAGCCTAAGGTGAGGGACGAGACACCATAGGGTGTTGCTCCTGTTTTGAAGGCAGAGTTTTGACCACCAGCACTACAGGTTTGGAAGGTGAAGGGGAAGATGGATGTGTATCCTGTTTCCTCTGTAACTTAATGTAATCAGCAATAATATTCCCACTTTGGTGGCAATAAAAAACATACCCTGTCTTCCATTTTGGACCACACTTCGGTAGACACAGGTCTACCCTTACGAGGCAGCGATAATGTCACTGTACACACAGGTCAAGAATCAGAAAACACAGTTTTGTGGGTCAGTGCATACTCGTCGGACAAGACGGCTGCCTGGGCCAAGGATGCCACTTTCTGCTCATTCAGGTGTGTTGCTATGCGGTCAGGTAGATTGCTTCTAAAGTCCTCTAACAGGATTAACTCCCTGATCTCACCAGTTATCAAATAGGGACTCTGTATCCCTAACAAATTCTAAAAATGTTCTATGGGTAGCTTTTTTGTGGTTCCTGAAGCACTGCCTATAGACTTATATGCACATAACAGTGAGGCTATCACTGTATCCTAATTCAGACTGTCTTCTAGGGACAAGGAAGCCACTACCTCTTGTGCTTTCCCCAACAGCCTATACTGCAGCAGCAGCGGCTAGACCTCCTTGGGCCATTTCAATGCTGCAGCCACACTCTTAAATGTAACGAAGTAGCTATTCACCTCTGCCTCACGGAAAGATAGAACTCAAGCGGTGTTTTTGCTTACATCAAAGTGGCTATGTGGACTGGTAGGTGGAGGTGCCTCCCCAGCTTCCAGCTCAATTTGCCAGATATGGATATATACTAATTCGTCAGCCTCTATTTTCTTGACCTGTAATTCAAACTCAAACCTTCTTGCCTGTTCTCTGTCTTGTTGTTCTGCCTCAAGATGAGCCAAGTGCAGCCTGAGCCAAGCAGCCTAAAGCGAGCCATCTGTGGAACCAGCAGTAGAGGAAAAATCGTATCTGGGAAGCGTAAGAGGAGCCTTAGGTTCCTCTTCCTCCGCACAGTCAGAAGGCGGAAGACTAGTAAGTAGCACCACCTCCTACTCAGTTTTGCCCTCACGTGTTACCGTGTCCTCATCCTCCTTTACAGTGATAATGCCCTGTTCTAATGAAGCAATGTGCACTGTCCCAAGCAACTCAGCCTTGTGGGCTTGTTTTCTAACCACTATCTGGTAATGATCTGCGACAGCACACAGGTCCGCCTTGCGCAACCCTACCAGCAACTCAAGAAATGGGGCCACAATAATTATGGCTATAGCAGGTCCTTGCCATCCCGAACCCAGAAACTGAAACAAAAACACAGAAAACATACTTTAACACAAAACAACACCACAGGTGTAGACAGAAACCTAGCCAGTACCTACTCACACCCTAATACCATGCCTCAGTCACCAACAACTCAAAGTCTGAGCAGTGGGGAGGGAATCCCGGATGAGCCCCCACTTTATTACGTTCACCTCACTGGAGGGACTGGACTGTGACACCCCACTACTTAAGCACACTCAGTGGACAGTGAAAAAGGTATGGAGTCATTGATGTGAGTAAGGACACTGACACAAAATGTACTGTTTTGAACACGCTGTGTGTAACGTTCAGTGGCAGTTGGGAGAGGCTAGCAGCATTTCTGTTAAGCTCCGTAGGGTGAAGAGTCACACGCCAGTCTAAGTTCCAGGTCCAGGTCATAATGTGTCAGTATTTCCTGTGAGACCAGCTGCTCTTTAACTTTTCTGAATGCTGCCTCACAGGCTTTAGACCACTGCCTGAGCTTTCCCTTGCACAGCAGTGCATTGAGGGGGGCCAGAATGGTAGAAAGGTTTGGAATATATCGACCATAGTAATTTAAGAAACCATAATAATTTATTCTTATTGAAATTGTTGTTAGCCAAATTTCAGCCCTCATGTTTTAGGACAAACTTGAAGTGAAAAGGAAAAAATAAACCACTTAATAGCAATGTGCTATATGAAATCAATTTGTTATTCTGAAATGTAACGTGCAATATGGGGTAGTTGCAATGCACACACATTCATCAATGATCGCGGGTACAACAATTCACTGAACTGGGTGGTTATGCCATTAACACTGCTAGTCACACTGGAGAACTTGCGTATATGAGGTCAGACCAGACGTGAGATTTTAAGAAGCATACGCTCACGTTCAAATTGATAAATGTCTTGTTTGCGTAGGAATCAGGGTACGCCCATACTACGCCTGTTTTAGGTCATACGCACGTTTGATAAATAGGGCCCTTGTATCCAGATCGGGTGCCTGTAAATTTGAGGGAATCACAGAAGTATAGACGGTGAACATAATTGTCCCATGCATGATATGACTAAAGGCTTCAGTGTTGGGTGAACGGTGTGAAAATAATCTAAATAAAACGTTAGGTATCAGTGGAAAAAAGCAGGATGAACAATTCATCCTCAAAGACAACATACATGGGTGTACATTACAATCCACATGCATGGTACCGATATTATTTTACATTCATTTTAATTACCTGAGGACTGATAGTTCCACAAATATATCAAAGTTGCTAAGAGCAAAAGTTCTAAACACATAGTTCACTGGATAAATGGAAAATCCAGACCCCTAAATGCCTGTGATATCCCTGGTAGAGTTTTTGAAAGCTACAGGGGAGGGGCTCAGTTGACTTCCTTATCTTTAAAAAAAAAATACTTTGACGACTGCAACCTACAATTAATAATGAAGGTTGACAGAATATTGCTAAGCATGTATGAATTTTATATATATATATATATATTTATTTATTGCCAATATATAAAAACTGGAGAAGCAAAACATGATACAGGGCTACATTTTCAATTTTATATTTCCAATATAGAAAAAACATGAAATTAGCTAGGTCCTAATGGAACAGCAACAGCCAATTAGCGTTGCTGGGTCCGGCTACTCATTTGTTTAAAATACTTGTACCTGTACCTACTGAAGCAAGATAGAACATATCATAGTTCTCATCTCAGATGATATTGTGACTCATAGTTACAATGTTGTTAGCTAGTAGGCCAGGGGCTAAGCTAGCTAGCTTGCAAGCAAGCATGTTTCATTTGTGCATATTTGTGTGTAAATTTCAACTTCATTTCGAAATGTTTCGGTGACAGATTATGGTTAAATCTGTGCCTAATGATACAAGATGGGGCATATAGCTCTCGGACTATATAGTGACCCATTTTAAATGTTGCAATGTATTTTCAGTAGGTAGTAGCTTACTAGCTTACACTAAATTCATTGTCATCGAAGCGACTCGCAGGGCACAGGTGCAAAGTTCGCATTGAATTCTGGACCTTGTGGTATTTCAAGTATAAAAGGAAACAAAAGCGCCCAAACTCTACGCTTTTCTGTTTTCAGAC
The DNA here is from genome assembly GCA_016801145.1 of Umbra pygmaea. Taxonomy (NCBI): domain Eukaryota; kingdom Metazoa; phylum Chordata; class Actinopteri; order Esociformes; family Umbridae; genus Umbra; species Umbra pygmaea. The sequence goes on from JACXGM010003833.1 coordinate 15,015, forward strand.
AAAATTGCAGAAAGTCCATTTGAGAGTGATGCTAGTCCATTTAAAATGGTCTAAAAAGGCAGCCACATTCTACTGTGCAATATGTGATCTGATCACAACATTTAGTAGATATTATTGTATACAAACATACATCACTTTGTAAGGCACGTATAGCACCCGCCTTACGGGCAAAAGTTTACAGGTTCAAATCACGAGGGCAGACACTTTTTGTGGAGAAAAAACAACCAAACAAATTTCACATCTTTTAATGTTTCAAAAGTTACAGCTTACAAAAAGTGTTTGGCAATGTTTAAATAATTGAGTTCACTTTATTGGCTTGGTAAATCCTTGATAAAGCTCCTTGTATTTCTGTTCTGACTTCTCGTATAATTTCCATTGATGCCACTTGCAGACGAAGAGTGAAGTTTATTGATAACAGAACCTGAAACTTTGCAAACAGCTCAATTGTAAGTAAGCCTTTACTTCTGTGACGAACTGACATCAGCTCATAATGGAAGTTATAAAGTTAATGGTATACCTGGTGTGAAATGGTTTTGCTCATTTTTAATAGATTATTTTTTTAAATATGGTGATGGGTTGTGTATTTCAAGATGTGAACTATTGCTGTTGTGTGGATGTGTATTTATGAATAACTTATACCAGCTGCTGTTACGGTCTCAGTCAAATGTAGTCTCGTGAGCTAACTTTACAAACATTACTTTACACAAGGTGAACTAATTGTTGACATAATGTTTGCTTTCAAATTCCAAATAGGTGTCATATATCAACGATTGACTGTCAAATGATTAACACTTTAGAAACTAGTTGTCTTAAATAACGGTGCCATAACTGTTTCAGGCCTTTCCCCATCAACCACTAAGTAACTAAATTATGATAATTTTATGGGTCATTAGAGAGGTTGGTGTGTATCCCTCACTTCACATTTACGAAAACAACAATAATACACAAAGCCATAAATGTCAGTGCTCTTTAACAACATTAGAAATCATGGCAGTCAGCTGGCATCCTATCATCTTACCTCGAGTAATCGACTGCTACCCAATTATAGATTTTTTTTGTTGTTAATATTTTAAGTACTACACTCATCTCTATGTTTCTTAGAGTTCTTTATTCTTGTCATTCAGAGCAACATGCGTATATACTTTTCTACTACATCGTGACACAAAGTGTTGTGTTTCTGTCAGTTTAAGCAACAGTTGAGCTAGCTATCAAGAGATAACAGCCAAACAAAATAAAGAGAAAGTCGAGAATACAAAATTACAAATTTAAAACTTATCAATGTATCAATACAAAAAAGCATGTTGCTCTGAATGGCAATAATAAAGAACTCTACTGTAGGTAGGCAGTTATGTTTCCTTAAATGAAGGTTGTTGATTTTCAACAGAAATTTATCCTTGTCCTTGTAGGATATGAAGGGTGAAACACTAACGCTAGAAATAAACACTACTGGTGACTTGAACTGAGAAAACAACAAACACTAGACATGCATTTTTATATAAGGTAGCATCTAGTACTGAAACACACTTTTATAATTAATTACAAAACAACAAACACGATATTAGTACTCACAGTAAAGTATAACAGCAGGAATGAGTAGCGATACTGTAACAACTCCATACAAGGACTGTAGAAATATGGGGTTTAATGTAATAATAGATATTGACAGAAGTATAAACTCAATCGTAGGCACCAGACACAAGGTGAGGACAGGCAAGCTTCGGTAAACAGATAAACAGGGCAGAGGTACAGAGACAGGATCCTGCTACGATGGTTTTCCAGGCTGGGGTCATACACTGATAGACACTGGCAGAGGCACAGAAACAGGATCCAAGGTCGGGTAAACGATAGAGGCAGCACGGGTCAGGTACAGGAACTAACACGGGCAGAAGTACACTGGGGCTGGGCGATCTCAGGAGTCAAAGATAGAAACCAATAGTTAATAACAGTCAGGCAAACATTACTTTAAACGCTCAGTAGATCTGGATAGAACAATACCTCGCAAAGAGTATGACACTGTGACTTGGCTATATACTACTGGTGACTGGGTGCAGGTGTTTAGTATCATGGTGATTGCGATCTGAGGTGAGTGCGGCGTTCATGTGTGTCAGGATACCTGGAATTGATAGAGGCTACTGTGGGTGCATTGGACACCGAACCTAATGACCTTATAGATACACACTGACAGAAACACATCCATGACAGTAACAAAGGCCCACAACTAACAAACAAACTCTGCTAAAGGGTGCCAATGCCCATATACAGACATCAGAGACAGGAACACTGAAGAGACTAAGGAGACATTAGATAAAATAAAATAATACAATAAAGGAATAACTAAAAGAAGGAAAACTAAGTAAGAAGCAATAAACTAAACACAATACACTGACACACAAGGGGAATCATGACAGAACCCCCCCCCCCCCCATGAAGCGGCTCCCAATGCGACAAGATCGAGGGGCAGGCACAGGTGTTGACTTGGTAGAGGGGCACAGGGTTGGGGGCCAAGCCACAGGGGGCTCCAATGACAGTCTGGCAGCAGGGTCTCAGGAGCGGCCAGGGTGCAGGGACCTCAGGGGGCGGGCAGGGAGCAGGGACAACAGGGGGCAGCTTGTTGTTATTGCAGGCAATCCCATTGCTGTGCGTTACAGGGAAGACATCCTCCTCCCTCTTGTGGTACCTTTCCTGCAGGCTCAGCCTGACATGACCCTCAAGCATGGCAATGCCACCAGCCAAACTGCTTGTTCTGTGCATGATTTCCTGCAAGACAGGCATGTCAGTGTTCTGCCATGGCCAGCAAAGAGCTCGGATCTCAATCCCATTGAGCATGTCTGGGAACTGTTGGATTGGAAGGTGAGGGCTACCCACACTGAAGTAGTATATATTGACATATATTGAGAAAACATCTTTTTTATATCTACCTATATATTTTTTAAACATATAAAATATATACAAATATATACAAATTTATACAAATACAAATATATGTATTATATGGCCATATATTTCATATTCGATCTTAGCCGTTTTCAAATATGTTTTAATATGTTTAAAATATATGTAAATATATTGACATATATGACAAAATTATAGGTGGTAATATGCATTAAACATATACATAATCTGCATTTGTATTGTTTCTTGTTATGTGTTTATTCTATTATCTAGTTGTTTCTTTGAAGTACTTTTGCAGAGGAATAGCATTCATGTTGTTTTCATTAAAGGTCTCTTTTGAAATGTAAACTTGGAGTACAAAGTGGATCATTATACTGAAACTATGGATCATTATACTGGTGCTATATGCTGCTTGACAACGACTAAAGTCAAAACCTTGGTGTATTTAGTAAACATCCAGTAGATTGTGATACAATGGCAGTTGTATGATACTGTGAATAAAGGTCCTTATTAAATGAAGATGACTGACCATACCCAGTTGTTTCTTTGCTTACAATGCATTTTATTAAAAATATGCTAATATGTATTTTTATGTACAATTTACAGATTTTGACAATTGTTTGTATAAGATAATAATTGTCATTTTCACAGTAGTTAATCTAATGCAATATGTCCTAAACTGGTGGTTATTTTTGGTTCGTTTCATTGCCAACAATAGTTATAAACTCCCAATAATAAGAAGATTCTCATGAAAATAATGTCTTGCAGGTTTATTCCATGATGTGTTGATGAGAAATGCATAAAATACTGCATATTGAAATATTTCATTATCTTAACATATAATATTACATGTTAAAAAAAATATAATATGCAATGTATAATGATATTGTGAGAAGCGTAAGTTATATTACATGAACATATTCAGGACACATATGTACATATATGTTGAGGAATCCTATACATATATGTACATATATTTTTTGCTTGAGTTTTCAGTGTGGGCTAGGGCTTTCTGAAAATATAGTGCATCACTCTGGAAAATATGTAATTTTGTAGAACTAGTTAACAATTAACCATATTACAATTGAAATGGTTTAGGCCAATCAACACTAGCAAAGGCAGCCATAATAAACCTTTGCATAACTTTTATAGTGGCAATATATCTAGCTATTTCTGAACTAGATACGTTTAACATATGGTTTTTAGCTAAGTTTGAAAACAACACTAATTGTTTGGTTGTTATTTTAATCATTGAACATATGCTCTTTTTCTGAACAACTTGCAATATGTGCATACATTTAAGAGAAGCAAGGTGGAACAGGTGGTAAAACAAGAAAAACTCAGTTGTAGGCATTCTAATATTTGAATAGTCAGCAAAACGGTTTTGAGGTTTCTTCACCTCTTCCTCCTCTTCCTCCTCTCTTGTATCCTCTATGCACCTGGCAGATCGTCTAATCTGTCATTGTTTGTGACTGTGATTGGCTGAAAGAGCGGCATGGGAAGGGATTTTGAATGGGGGGGCTGCCGAGTAAAAAATACATATTCAATAGCCTACTGTACATTTGCTGCTTCAGTTTTCCTCAGTTTGTCTGGAAAATAATTTCACGGTGCAAAAACCCTCTCATGGGCCGTGTCCACTAGGCATTTGAAAGAGGAAATTCCTTTGACAGATCTGTGGGAAGCCTCCCGGTTTTAGGCAATCAGCGTCTTACTAATAACGTGCCACCCCAAATATAACAGCATATTACTACGCATGCACGATGGATATGAGTTAGAGGTTTGGGTCATTGTGCCTCATGGGCTAGTTTTAATGTTTAAGCAATTGGGAGAAACTATTACACTCTAAACCTACTCCATGGATCCCTTGGCCAAAATCTGATAATATGATGTTATAGGCTAGACAGAGCACCGGGGAGGTTCCTGGTTTGTAAATTGGGGTGTTTTGCTAGTGCTGACAAGACTGTTAGCTGTCAGATAATAGTGTATGATCTAAACTATGGACTTGTGCAAGTTCCTGCAATTGTTATTGGTATTTTAAAAACCCACATTGTTAAAGAACTGTACAACTCTAGCAACTGTATAATGACATTCCAACATCTCCAAACAGTACATCTCAGTTGTTCTGGAGCGCCTTAATGTTAAACACAATTGCCTTTGGATATAGAAGTAGCAAATCAACTGTGGCACCAGCAAATGTCAACAGTCAGTGTTTGTTTGTAGAGTCTACAGTTGCCAGGATTCCCATCTGGTATTTTTTAAATCCTTTATACAGAACAGTATGTTATTTTGTGATATTATACAGTGGACCAAGTGTAAATATATTGAGAGTTCACTGCCGATCCTGACAATGTTAATGATTGTTAGCTGCAGATGGGATTGGAAAAGCCGCTCTGAAATGAGAACTGATGTATTCGCTGCAGCATGCTGCCTGCCGATGCTGCGGGCCCATTTGCTTTCAGGGCTGATGAAGTGTCAGTGGTTTAATTTTATAGTGTGTAGTTTTCCCTGATTTCCCTCTGGAAAAGAGCGCTGCCGGTAGACTGGCGAAACATCTGCTGCCACTCAGTAAGATACATATAAAAAACATCATTTCTATCAGCGTTGCTACAGCAGAGTGAAGATAAAGCCATGTACCACATTAGAATACCTGCCTCTCGCAGGTCTCAGGCTGGCACTGACTCTTGAGGATTAGCAGAAATGAAACCCATTAAAGGATCCAGTGTTACCACAACATTTGTAGAATTTAAAATAAGAACCCAGAAGCAATGTTGAATATAGGATGGAGTTCACAGTACTAAATAGAATTTGCTAATTATTTAGATATTTTTAAGGTATGCTATATCACTTTTATCCATGCATAGAATCAGGTGTGCGTACGAAGCAGAATTTATTTTGTATTTCATTTGTATACTTGTGTACATTTGCATCTATGCAGAATCACTTGGGTACCTTTTCCGAAAATAAGAATATTGCAGAAACACAATTTTCAGAGAATGCTAAATATTTTCTGGTTTCATAAACAACTGTGATCATGCAATTTGTCTGTCGAATTGAATTACTTGGCTTTATTGCTTTTTGATTGGGTATTTCTTGATGGTTTTGTCTGGTTTTCAATTTGTTATTCATTTGATATACTTTGCGCAAAGTGTAATGTATTTCTTACTTTTGCTCTGAATTGAAGTCATTTGGTCTGTCGTGTCTGCTCTAATGTTTGGAAAATGAGACAGAGGAGCCTGCGAGTGATTATGTGAGAATGAAGCAACAGACTGTGAAATGTAACATAAACAGAACGAGGAAAGCAAACAATGACCTTCAGAGAAAAAAAAAGAACAAAATGAAGTTAGAATGTCTGTACTGATTAAATGGGTCTAGCGTGCCCCTGGGATACCATTGCAACTTTCCTTACATCAATCCATCTGTCTTTCCCTCAATCTCTCTGTCTGCCATTCTGCCTTTTCAGAGCTCTTTCTGTGGTTGATGCATATCCTGTAGCTGACTCCAGCCAACACTGCCCTTTGCAATAGACTGTATTAGCCATAGAAATAGAATGGATAGAAAGGCAATTGAACTTCTTGGTGTGGTCATTTGACTAGTGCACAACAAAACAGCGACTGTTGTATGTTGTCACGGTGACAACACGTGAATCGGTTTAATGCGGAAGCAGGCCACTAGATCTTTGCAATGGAATGGTACATATAATAATGGCTGCCGCTCTGACCCTTCTGCAACATTGATTTCAATTGGAATGTCCTTTCTATCCATTCCATTTCTATGGTATTAGCCCTTCTTTAGGCTGCTTACTATCACTAGACTTCCTTGGCACAGGAACTCAGCCAAGTGTAATTCATACTGGACCCCTCCATCACAACCCAAACACCTCTATTCACTAAAGGCAATAAATACAGCTGTTCCCAATTATGGTTTTACTAGGGGCTGATGGGCAAGTAATTACAGGATTAGAGGTGTGTAACTGCACACAGATTTAGGTCTTGCTCTGCTCTGGGAGTCCTTCTGTGGGAGGGAATGGCCCGGGCCAAGCAGGGATGTCTGCAATTGACTGGAACGGTCCTGTTATCGTCACTCATGCTGTCTGTTGGCTGGGTAGCTGCTGAGGCTATGGCTGTGACATTTGATTGGTTTCCCAGTGTGGGAAAGAGGCGGGCTTCAATCTGTGTTCCAGTTACTAGCAGTCAATACACCTTTCTGTTAGTCTGTGTGAAAGGTGTGACACTTAAGGCCACACAGGCCCACAATGATGGCCCTGGATAAAAGATCTGTTGGCCTCCACAAGCTCAGAATAATAGCACTGTTTGGAAGGCCCGCTGGCCTCGAAACAGTGCATCTAACTAGTCTAGCTATTGTCTCCCCTCCATCATTACTGCGCTTCTGGTTCTCACTTTGCCTGTCTCCTCACCCCTCCAGCTCGAGCTCCAGATGTCAATTTTGATTTGCTGGGCACAGTTATGTGTTAGTGTTACAGACCTGGGCCTGTGCCAGGGCAGACTGAGGTGCCTAATTGATTCCAGGGTGTGGACACAAAGATGTCTGTAGGGTGCCTTGTCCTGCCTGCTGTTCTAATAGGAGAAGATTATCGTGTCTGGAGCACTACCACTGAAACCTGTGAGTGATCCATGGTGTCACGTAGAGTCAACACTGACATGACACTAGCAGACAATGCAGTGAGCGGCTCTGTTGTCACAAGTAATGGTGATCGTAAAAGTCTCCAGTTTCCTCTGTTGTCACAAGTAATGGTGATCGTAAAAGTCTCCAGTGTCCTCTGTTGTCACAAGTAATGGTGAGTGTAAAAGTCTCCACTGTCTTCTGTTGTCATAAGTAATTGTGATCGTAAAAGTCTCCAGTGTCCTCTGTTGTCACAAGTAATGGTGAGTGTAAACGTCTCCACTGTCCTCTGTTGTCACAAGTAATGGTGAGTGTAAAAGTGTCCACTGTCTTCTGTTGTCATAAGTAATTGTGATCGTAAAAGTCTCCACTGTCCTCTGTTGTCACAAGTAATGGTGATCGTAAAAGTCTCCACAGTAGGGCTTCCTGTTTTTTGTTTTATTTATTTAAAAATGAGCTTAATCAATTTGGCTTTAATTTTAGTAACACAAATGAGTTCATACTGGTTCTTCAAACTTTAATACAATTATTTTGTTAGCTACTGTAAGCCTAATGTAGGAATCTCAAAGCCAGCAGCATAGAGCTCTGTATTATTCCGCTGGTTTCCTTCTAAAACTAAGCAGGGTCCAGCCTGGTTAGTCCCTGAATGGGAGACCAGTGATGTTGAAGGGCCAGTAGGGGGCACTCTTCCCTCTAGTCTAAACATCCTTCCCAATGCCCCAGGGCCGTGATGGGGACATTTGCCCTATTTAGGGTGCCCTCTCTCAGATGGGATGTTAAATGGATGTCCTGACTCTCTGTGGTCATTAAACATCCCATGGCACTATTCGTAAGAGAAGGGTTGTTAACCCCGGTGTCCTGAAAATGCCTTCACAGGTCCGGTATTAGGAGAAATCATCAAAATCAATGCAACTATCTAAATAATAAGTGGTAGATTGTCTATGCGAGCTCATCAGAGCCGGAGATATCGGACATCAAAGTTTTAGACTTAAAACTGCTTAAAATACTGAATAAACACAAATTTCATTATCATAATAAATTACATGTTAAAATATATAATATGCAATGTATTAGCGAAGTCGGAGCGATGACGGGGCAATATGCTTTCGAATGTAAGTATCTTTAGTGTTTAATGTTTCTGTACATTTGTTAAAATGGAAGTACATATAAGTAAAGATTATTGTTTAAATGCCAGTACAAATTGCTACTGTCCACTGTTGAATTGTAGCGCTGAAGGCTGACCTTTTCACTGACGTAATGACGCAGTGACATGCACTCGGTAGCCTGTTCCATTTACGTGTTCTCTGAATGCTAAGGAGAAGCCTCGCCTCTGAAGGACCTGCCATGGAAGGACCAGTCCTACCAAGGAAGGATTCTTGACATTGGAAAAAAGCTAGTATCTGGCCTGTGGGCTGTACTCCCCGCCTGCCCTAGATCAACTCACATTGTGCTGTGTGCTCCTGTAGAGGTCAGTGTTTAGTAGATTCAAGACGAGAGCTGGGGAGGAGCATATGTTCACAGTGACTGTACATACATGTTTATGTAAGAATACACACCAAGCAAATGCAGCATGAGGGCCAGATATATGTGAGCAATGCTACAGCCCAGCTGAAAACACAGCGGCAAAGAATTCCCTTGATGCCTTATTCCTAACACACTGCAACAAAAACACCATAGCAACCAACTGAATTAAATCCAACCTAATATGTATTACATTTGATTTAGTCAGAGTGCTGGCCATGATCTAATTAAGGCTAATGTGTTTATATTTGTGTGTTGGTGATTGCTGTCTCGGTGGACTACAGAAGGCTAACACTGACACGATAAAGCCAGTGCTTTGGTTGCTGTGTGACTCCTGGTAATTGAGGGCTGTGAGTTAATTCAACATGATGGCATTGCTATTTCTGTGCTTTTGATGAAACAAGCCTTTTCAACAGTTTACAGAGGGACAGTACAGAGAATCGTACGGAGACAACACGGAGAATCCAGTGTAGTTCTTTTGTGGTTGTCTTCATATTGGACATTATTATTTATTTATTTATATTTTTCTTTGCACATTTTATGTGCAAATTGTATATTTTGTGACTGACCCAGTGATGCAGAAGCTGCCTGAATCCAAATGAGCGTTTAACCATGTTCACCAGAATGAGTGAATTCACACATATGATATAGAGACCTTTGGTTATTCACTGTTAAAGGTTTGAGCATGGTGCTTGTAACACCAGAGGTATGGGTTTGATTACCACAGCAACCAGTATACACATGGCATGTACTCACTACTGTTAAGTTGTTCTGGTGAAAAATAATCTGTTAAATGATGTAAATGTTATTGAAGAACTAATATCAAATATCAAATCCTGATCAATCTTTACAGAGAGCGCACAACTAACAATAGTCCTCAACTCTAACATTTACACAATGACTGCTTTAGCAAGGTATAGCAACTGTTTCACTAACCTGTAAAACATAGATATTATTTTCAGGCTTGTTATTCCCATAGAGTTACTCTCTTATTTATTAGCTGTCAAGTCATCATTGAATGATAGGTTTCTCTCTGCAATGTAAAGCACTTGAAATGATTGATTACATTTTTATGCTGGTTCTATGAGGCAAGACGTTTAGGCAAGATTGATGATTTAAAATACTTCAGATTCTATAACATTTAGTATCAACATACTACTTATACTACTGTACATACAGCTTACTTTTTTGGCTCACATGCTTCCTCCAAGCTTAATGCCACCGAGCCGTCCGATTTATATCACAGTACTCATTCATCACAGAAGTCTTCTGTCAGTATGCATGTGCGTAGAAGCATTACATATTTATCAAATATATACGTCCATGATTTAACTCCAGGTGCCTGGTCTGCACACGAGGAGATACTGGAGAGCTAAAGTACATTAGTTTGACATGCTAATCTCCTTACCCGAGCAGCACTGTTTCAATTTGGGATAGTCTTGGTCGAAATGCTGTGACCATGCTCAAACACATGGCCATCATAACATGGTTGTGCAGCAACTTAGCCAACTAAACCACAAATCATCTTTATTTGTTAATGTTTCTACTGAATATAAATCCAGAGGATGCTACCTCAGCTAGGTTTTCAGAATGTTGAAAAGAAATACAGTATCTTTGGGTCGAAAACCTATTAAATACAATTTGTGCTTCAATGACATGACCAATTCCTAAAATATTTATTCTCACATTTTCAATTACAATCTCCATCTGGCTCAGCTAGTATCTCATCTCTTGATATGGGTGTAGCTTCATCTGTCTACTGCATTATTACAATGCAGCAGAAAAAAAAACATTGATGGTAGCTAGTGTACTAAAAGGTTATTCTCAGATTATCATGAAATGTCCATTAATATTAAACTATAATAGGTTTCTGAGGTGGTACAGTGATCCCATTGCTGTTTGTAACCAGCCAGTGTTCATCATCATTTGGACAGAGAGAGCTTAAAGATAGAGGGAAGTAGAAGAAGAAAAAGAGAGTTTAGTGCACATTCTGTTCTGTGCCATAATTAATGCTTCGTGAGGAAAAATCCATCAATGGTCACAACGGGGGGAGGAAGTGTCAGGGAAAGTTATGGTTTGTTGGCTTTTGACCCATGTGGTCCAGCCCTACAAAGTAATTGAAGTACAGAAAATGTTATGTTGTTGTACTCCATCTCTTTGTATTGCTGTCTTCCAGGAAAAATAGAAATATTGCTGTGGTAACACAAAACACAGTGAGTATGGTGTATTTTCTTAAGACTCTGGGCAACGGATAAGGGGACTGTAATTTCAATTACTTTTATACTGCAACCCCAAATGGGAATCAAAGCCAAAACCCTGGCATTTCAAGCTCCATGCTTGTACCAAGTAAGCTACGCAGGACCACTTGTACTGTATGTTTATTAAGACATGAGAATTACAACATGTTATACATGTAAAAAAAATATTTTTGTATTAATACATCTGTATGGTTAAATAACATGTATTTAACCAAGAAAGTTGGTTTTATTTAAAGCAACGACCTAGGCACATTTAGGGTTACCCCTAGACAGCTCTTTTTACTTCCTGGTCAGGGATTTGAACCGTGGTCCTTATGAATACCTTGTGTCCTTAATTAAATATTGCTGAAATAAGAAAAGTCATAAAATTAAAGAAGGGTTATTATCCAGTAAGCTATTGGTTTGTAGTTAAAGGAAAATTCTGAGCGATTTCTACACGTAGCTGTGTTGTTAGGAAATTTGGAGTGCTGTCAGTAACAAGACAAACTCACACAATGTGTGTTGACTACTGCTCCAGTTTACACCCGTTACGCTGAAATGGGGCAAGTTTTAAAACGTGTTTGTAACCTCTTAACATTTTCAAAATGTAATTACAAGTGCATAGGATGTGCAGGGATTCCTTCAGAGTGAACACAGCAAATCTGACTGCAGTAGATTTTTTTTTTTGATGAATCAGCCAGTGCACATAACTGTGTGTATTTTTTTAATATAACGTCCTTTTCATGCCAGCCTTGTCTGAGAGCCGTGTTTGTATTTGCATCTGCCTACTGAGGACACTTCACAAATAAATAGTATTAGCTCTAAATAATAATATGCCACTTTTAAGTACACTTGTTCAACTGCTCATTAACGCAAATATCTAATCAGCAAATCACGAGGCAGCAAGTCAATGCATTTAGGCATGTAGATTTGGTCAAGACGATCTGCTGAAGTTCAAACCAAGCATCAGAAAGGGGAAGAAATGTGATTTAAGTGATTTTTAACTTGGCATGGTTGTTAGTGCCAGACGGGCTGGTTTGAGTATTTCAGAAAGTGCTGATCTACTGGGATTTTCCCACATAACCATCTCTAGGGTTTACAGAGAATGGTCTGAAAAGAGAAAATTTAGTTATCTGGGCAAAAATGCCTTGTTGATGGCAGCGGTCAGAGGAGAATTGCCAGACCGGTTCCAGTTGATAGAAAGTTAACATTAACTCAAATAACCATTCATTACAACCAAGATATGCAGAAGAGCATCTCTGAATGCACAACACGTTGAACCTTGAAGCAGATGAGCTACAGCAGTACAAGACCACACAATTATATTAATCATTTGAGCAAAACTACCAGGCATTGAATTTCTTCAGAAGCCTGACAAGTCCATTTTCGAAATCCATTCCATTAGCGTTCTATAGAAAAAGGCTATCTTTTCAGAAATCCATTATATGCTTTACCCTTTACAAGAAAGTAGCCCAGAATTTGATTTCAGCGAGAAAGAAGACAATGGATATGGATGGTAAATATTAGCTGCTTACTACAAGATCAGTAACGCTGTAGAGATACTGTTGTCCTGAAATGCTTTGGAACCCACTTTGTTTCTCTGACTGACTGATTTGACTAATTCAGCAGTGAGACTGAGCCAGCAATAGGAGACTGATGTCAGATGGTAATAGGATGGATGCTGAGGTGAGTGATAAAAGGGATCGATGTATAGGTGTAGATCAGTGGTTCTCAAACTTTATGAATGATTGTCATTATTATTGTTATTGTTATGATTATTATTATTGTTGTTACTATTGTTATCATCAAAAACCTTCAAAAAAGCACATAATTGAATGACAAACAACATATCTATTAGTTTCCCAGGAAAACCAACAACAGCCAATCAGAAATACCAAACAATAATCATTCTTACAGTCATATGGAAAGGTTTAGGCACCCCTGACAATTTCCATGATTTTTATTTATAAATAGTGGGGTGTTTGGATCAGCAATTTCATTTAGATCTATCAAATAACTGAAGGACACAGTAATATTTCAATAGTGAAATGAGGTTTATTGGATGAACAGAAAATTTGCAATATGAATTAAAACAACATTTGACAAAATGAGTGCGTAAATTTGGGCACCCTTTGTAATTTTCTGTAAATCAAATGACCTTCATTTCACAACCAAAATATTACTGTGTCCTTCAGTTATTTTATAGATCAAAATGAAATTGCTGATCCAAAACACCCAATTATTTATAAATGAAAATCATGGAAAATGTCAGGGGTGCCTAAACGTTTGCATACAACTGTATGAATTGTTCCAATGGAAACAAGCTGGCACTTATCAAGGGGTAAAAGCATTTTATGGTGTATCCCTCAGAGAAATTAATGTGTGTATGTGAAAGAGATTCTTCAAAAAGTAATACCAAGAAAGATAGCATCCATTTTCCAGAGTTTACACAGTAAATACCATGTTAGTAAAATGTTATAGATGATACTTTGACGTCCCGTTCTCGCAAGGCATTACGGAGCCGCACCACAAGAAGCTGAGAGAAACACTGATTAGGAGTTACGATGCATACACTGTCTCATCCAGTCGCAGTGGCGTAAACTGGCAGGTTTTAATGTTGCAGAACACAGTTATTTTACTTTAAACGTGTATTGTTGTGAATCTTCAGTGTAAACTCACCTTAAAACAAACACCGCCCAAGGGCACCTCACATCCCAGTGAGCTGTCAGTGGGATGTGAGGGAAAGTATCTCATCACCCAGCCTGATCTAACAGAATTCTATGAAATGAACACGGACCAAAATCTGTGTCAGTTTCACGGATTGGCAGAAAATTCTGTGAAATGAAAATGGACCAAAATTCATGGTAGAGACACGGAAGCGCAGAAAAGTCTGTGATGTGCACACGGATGTGATGGCGTGTTAATTTCACTGAATTCAGTGAGAAATTGCTGTTAACTCAATCTAAGCATTACCCAAAACCTTACCCTAACCTTAACCACTCAGAAACCTTGCTTTTAACTCAATCTAGGCCATACCCAAACCTTATCCACTCAGATACCTTGCTGTTAACTCCATGTAACATGTATTACGTTGTAATGTATTGTTTGGAAACATGGTGACAGTAAGGAAAAAAATGATAAAAAGCACATTTCCAACATGTGTGCATCGCGGCGGAATAAAATACAAAATACATGCAAAGTGTCCGCCTGGATTTGAACTCGCATTCTCTGGGATGTAAATGGCATGTGTATATGTCCGTCCACCATCCCACAAATTTTGAAGTTAATGGTCCGTGTTAATTTCTCTGACCTCTGTAAGATCATGTTGCAGCAGGAGATATCATGCCTCAAAGTCAGTCTTTGTTTTCAAATGCCCCCCTTTCCAAAATAATGCTTCCAGCACCCGCTGTCGTCCTCTGAACACTTCAATTGAGAAACACTGATCTAAGTTAACCTGAAACCCTCAAGATCATTGCAAACATTCGTTCAGCCGACCGAAAGCTTATTACATTTGTTTCGGTCAGCCAACTAAAAGTTTATTATTAAATTTGTTTTGGTCAGTCAACCAAAAGGTTATTATTAAATTAGTTTTGGTATGTCGACCGAAAGCTTATTATTAAATTTGTTTCAGACAGCAGATTTGTGTAACTCAGCTTTGGAAGCTGATCCATGAAAGTATTTTTTTCAGCAGAATTCAACACAGCCCTGTGGTGTAGCAGTTCAATGATTTGCCTACAATGTAAGATGCAAGAGATTGCGAGTTTGAATCTCTTTTCTGCTGGTGGAAATACCTATTTTTGGACATACTGTAAACTTTTTCCCAATTAAAGTGATGATGACTTTCTTTCTATATAAAAACAAGGGTGCAACTTTCGCATTTCACCAGGAATTGTGGCAATCACAGGTCTGTCTTTGATAACTGTCATGAATTGAATGCATTGCTTTTGTGTATAACAAATCACTACAACCATATTAAATACCTCTCTATGCAAATAGCCCTCTGCTGAACAATATCAAAGACCACATCAGACTCAGAGCAGATTTTTTCACATGTGTACAACATGAACACAACATCCTCCAGTTTCCTCACAAAGCATTTGGCACAATCCAATGTATCATCATCCATTGTCATATCTGCAATGATGTTATCAAATGTCTAATTGTTTGACACAGTGCTCACTATCCGTTTTTTATGAAATTCCATTGAGTAGAGGCGTTTCTGGGAAACCTTGAATGGCCTGCAGAATACAGAAAAGACGTCCTCTTTGTGGATTTTGAAAAAAATGTGGCAAACCCAAAGAGTGATACAAAAGCATTCTGCACTCAGGCAAGCATTCAACCCCCTTTGACAGCACCAGATTCAGTCTGTGTGCATAGCAATGCACAAACATTGCACTGGAGGCTATTGCTTTCACTTTGGCCTGCAGACCATTGAGAGCTTAAGCCATGACAGCAGCCACATTATAGGTCTGTGCCACATGCATATCCTTAACATTGTAGTTCTGCATGTTCTCATTTAATACATCAAAAAACAGACTGAGCATCTCGCCCCCCAGAAACATAAAAACTCCAATAAAGCGCTCCTGAATTTTACCTGCACTATCCACATAGCGAACAATGACAAAAAGTTGGGCACGGCAGGATATATCAGCTGTTTCATCCACCTGCCATCAAAAAAGGGAGCATCCTAAATTTAATCTCTGATTTGATTAGAAACAGTGGCTGCAAGTGGAGAGATCAAGTCATTTTGAATATTATGGGACATACTGTACCAGAAAACACAGTTGAGTCATATTTAGCTAATGTTTTTGTGAACTCCCTGTAATTCCCCTTGTCGGATGATTTACAACTCTCATCGTGTGCCCTTATGACAGTTCCTGACAGCCAAGCAAGGATGTCACATCAATAAGGAAGTTTAGGAATTCTTTGTTTAGTTTGACTATTTCATTATGTTTAACCACTTGAATGCGAGCTAGGAAACATTGTTCACCCCCATGACACTAGCCTAGCCTACTGTATGAATGAATGAATGATAGAAATTAAGGATCTAAAGAAATTATATAAACTAGAGGAGGAAATGTGGGAATTAGGTTAAACTTAGGTTAAAATTGGCTAGCAATTTCGCCAAGCAAATACCAAGAAATAGGTTACAACAGTTTGTCTTTTGACTAGACTTGGCACGATGGGACTGAGCTCGAATACTTTGGCGACTTTTTATATTACAAAATTGCTGTCAATCAAAGTGAGATGTAGTCTTTCGACAGATCATCCAATCATCACACAGAAGCCCGGAGTCCAGGCCAGCCCACTCCTCCGTTCACCACCAGAGATGCTGAGCGTCCGTGGGCGAGACATGATCACATCATTTATCCAATGATTGTCCAGTTTCAAAGCACTGAAAAAAACTTTCAAAGCAGCCCCATTGAAGTCCACTGACGCCAGGCTTCAACAGGGAAATGCACTGTGACGCTACAGGAATGTATGAAAATGAAATCGAGTCAGTCAACCTGCTATATATAGCTGATTCTGAACGAACATGTCTTCAAGATGAACGTGTTCTAACGCATTTATAGTCAATAAAATGTTAACACAATAGCACATATTTGACCAGAAATGCTTTGACATTTTAAGGGAAGTTGCAGTCTTAAAGAAATCGCACCTGTGTAGCACCTTCCTAAACTGTGTAGTGTTGATCTCAGGTGCACACTTACTCATTTTATTTTAGCTCATTTCCTTTCCAGTGCCTTATCGATATCGTAAAATATTTTAAGATGATCTATTGCCATCTTGAATTAGATGCAACTCAAGGATACAATCTTTCAGTGGCACAGTTTTTACACAAAAAAACATCCGGGCCAAGCGAAATTGAACTGATAAACCTTACTATCAATCTGCAAGTGACGTCAATGGAGAAAAGGCAGCCAATCAGAGGACAACTTTGATGGGGATTCCCGATACGATACCAATGCGAAGGTGGAAGACCAAAACATTTCAGCCCTGACGAAATATAAAGGTAGTGTGAAGAAATTGTTGGACGATAATCGCAGTAAACTTATAGAGGTGGAACTCTTACAGGTTAAAGTGAATGCATTTGACTTGGTTAAGCGAGATTTGGAACAACAAAACCAGGAATGGAATGACAAATTAAAAGCGGTAAAGACTGCCTTGAGGCAGAGTCAAAAATATGTGACCGCTTTAGAGAGCTGCTGTGACACGTTAAGAATCCCGATAGTAGCCATCAAACAAAAGGCAGCGGAAAGTAAACACTCAGGTAACAATAGCCAGTCAGAGTCAATGGAAGACTTGATAACAAATGTGTGCAACGCAGCATGGTCTAAAATGGAGCAAACTGACACAGACGACCCAGCAGGGCTCCTCCAATACCCGCAGGCCGTAGGGGGAACGGACCAGTATTAAATGCAAGAAATCAGCAAAAATATCTGTGCTAAAAACTATTCAGGACCACGAGGGAAATGAATCAAAAGTAAGCAGAAGATTAACTTGCGAAGAGTGTAACACACACAAGGATAATATCGGCATGTTACCTAAGATAGGGCCGTTCGAAAGTTACTGGCAAGCAATACTGTTGTAGGCCGAGCTGTTCAGTTTAGAGCTGAGAGATATCTGGCAGGTAGTACTGTTTACTATCCCACAGGATTTATTGTAAAAAATGTCAGATGAGTTGCAAACGGGCCAAATTATGATTAGGCTAAACAACGACGAAAGTGTCCAGCAAGTTATGTCACGACTAAAAAAACAGTCTGTTAACAGGGCGGGGTCCAACATCTGTGGCGTGGAACAAAATATCAGAGATCATACAAGGCAAACAACCTTTTGAGACATTTGCCGAATCAGGTTGGCAACAGTTTCAAGAATATAGTGGAATAGAAAACCTGACTCGTGATTCAGAAATACTTTTGGAAATGCTAAAAATGAATGCCGGCACACACGTGCAACGAGCATTAAATATGGGTACGGGTCCCCCACTGTAAACGTTTGATTCACTGGTTGAATGGGTTATGAACATTGAAAAGAGGTTAAAGGTCACGAAAACCATAGAACAAACGTATAGCATCAGCTATGTCCCAGGAGATGAATGGGGGGAGCGAAACAACTCCAGCGCAGCAGATAGCACACTGTTCATTTTGTCACAGGAAAGGCCACATCAAAGCTAATTGCTATCGGAAAGACAAACTGAGCAATTATCAGACAAAAAAGCATGGTGGATACACCAAAAGTAGGCCTAAGAAAAAATCATATGCTAACTGGCTGCTAGACCAAATAAGACAATTGTTTCAACAATATAACGGGCAACTTACACAGGTAAAAACCACAAAAACTCTCGCACACTATAGGAAATAGTGGTATGAGATCGCCTATTATGCACTCAGAACCACTACTCTGAGAAGCAGCAGGATAGGTGTCGAGGCTATTAACATGGGGGGTCTGCTTTCAAAGGTGTCAACTGTTACAGGAGCACACTGCTCCAACCAGGGTTTTCAGAGTACTACTCATGAAGTATTGGTCTCTGATGATCAAACTGTAAGCTAATTTGCAGCAGGATTCATTGGTTACAGAAATACCTTGGAGTGTTCTAGGTGATAGCAAATCTCTGGGCTCACTATAGTAGCCCATTATAAAAATGTATCATTAACATGCCTTTTCTCAGAGAAAACCACAATTCCCATGAAGCAATGCTGACGGAGACCAGACCTGGCTGTTCAATATGACAGGCCCCACGAATTCGGGGGGTACAGAAGGGTCTGCATATGGGTGACAGGTTCTACTGGGGGGAACCCCCCCCCAAACTGACCTTGAATAAATCAGCACATGTAATATTTTCACAGCACAATGAATTGTCTTATCTTTCCCAGCTGTAGCCCGGCTACCATAGTCTCCACTGTTATCTATGATAACAGGCGGAACTATTTAAAGAGAGAAACATTGAGAATATTACCTAACTTGGAGAATTCCAATTGGGTCCTGCTCTCCCTCAAAAATTGATTAACCATGATGGGCTTTCGGGTCGAGTCGGACTGATCAACCGGCTCAATTTCGAATGCTTACAAAAATGGACAATTCAGATTGGAGAATTTCGTTTTGAAACGAGAAAATTGTTGGGATGTTGTCCAATCATCTCTTAACATAAATGGAAACTAGGATTTATGTTCACTAAATGTTGTCCTGTGTATGTGTCTGTCCTGTTTCTGTTACATGTATTTTACACTGTTTAAGGAGAGGAGTGGAGGTGTGGTGCCCTTTCGAGGTCCGACGGTGTAGCTGCCCGTACGGTTGTGAAACGGCCCACACCAGATTTGGCAATTGGCCATCGTGGACACCTAGCCGGTAACGGGGGGCCGCACACGAGATGCTGGCTGGGAAATTGAGGATCCACTCATCTCCCAGCCAAGCATAGTCAAGGGATGGTTTTGTCCCATACACACAAATGCTATTCCCAGCATCCATTCACATACATCTAATATTTTGGGTTCCAACACTGGTTTACCCAGACACACTCATTTAACAATCTCTATTCCATTATTATTATTAATGGGATTACGCAAAGGTGTTACAACACAACAGTTCTGGTTGGGGCCACCAACATGCTACAGACATGTTGGTTGTTTCACACAATAGAACACCTCATGACTTTGTCATTGCTTTGCACAAACTAACTGTCCCTACAGGTGACTTTTCAGATCCAGATGTTTCCATCTGGGCAGGGCAGGTATGTACTGTGTTGGTTTGTGTGACTCTAAACCACACACTGGATACACGCAAAGATGATCCTCACTACTGGTGTTTTAACCTCACTACATGCGAGTACCACAGACCAACACAGTGACAAAAACCATATTTTGTCCCTAACAGGGGTCTTGTTAATAGAGACATTAACATGACCCCATTACATTAATGCATATTTAGTTATGATCCATGTGTCTTACAACCACTCCAACGTTCTGTCAGCATTCAAGGCTCATTGTAGCAGTGATGACAGAACAAACTCTGGGCTTAGAGACACACACTGAGGACCTAACTTCAGATCACCAGGACAGACTAGCTGTCCGAGCCACTCATGCACAAGGTGTGGCCTATATTAGGATTTCACTGGTCTCGTTCAGATTCCAGATAACAAGGACAGACTAGCTGTCCAAGCCACTCATTCACAAGGCGTGGCCTAAATTCAGATGTTGCTGCCCTCTTAGGGGCTGATAACTCATTTTATAACAACTATAGATTAATTAACATTAATGTTGCGCGGCTCAGACTGACTATCCAAGGGGCTACGGGTTCCCAGCCTCTAACACATACAAATGACATCATCATATCAGTCAGGACAGATGTGGGAAACCCTGTTTAAATGTAGAAAAATGTTTTTTAGTCTGACACGCACAACAGAACACAATTTTTGGATTGTAGAATGTATGCACAGACGGTGTTTCACTGCAAGAGGTATTGGATCTCACCATGCCATGCAGTCTTTAATATTATTGCTTCCCTTAAAACTAGAATTGGTTCAAGGGTGACAATATACAGAATTTATCATGAAGAATGGTTGTCCACTGTGATGATTGTATAATTCCAGGAAAATGTATAACTGTACCTTCTTATGTAATTTTTCCTTTTTATGTAATTTTTCCTTTTGTCTTTTCCCGAGCAGGGGCTTCCCCAACTGTTCCACCGTTCATCTTATAGGCCTGGTCATTAAGGACCAGGTAATCTTATGGGATCACTTCACTGGCTGGTTTTTTGTATGGGACTCTCATGTTGGTAAATACAAAATATTATTGTACACATGTAATACCTTAAAATCAATGAACTTTAACGGTACTAGGCTAACAATGTTAAATAGTACGGAACACAAGAAAAAAAGGGTTATAGGAACATTATGTTCTAGGAACTGCAAAAATCCCTGCGGTCGGAAAGCGGCTAATAACAGCTATAACAGTGTTCCTTATCAGTCTAATATGTACTGTATCCTGGTATTTGTAAGTACAACCAGCAATACTATTACCTTAAACAAACCTTGGCTCCATCACCGGTTTAAGTGTAGGGGTCATGCCTATTTATTGTTAATGCTTTATGGATACATGTACAATAATGGTTAGGGTTAAATTAGGCTCTGTAGAGTAAACACACTACAAGATCCATGGTCTATAAATATTTGGAAAACATTTTTACAGATGCAGCAAATCCTCAATATGAAGTAACAACGTCTTGAGCAAATCACAATATTACAGTCGCTATTCATGGAGAGTAAGTCACCCCTTACTGCATTCAGAGTGAAGCACATGTATTGCCAAACAAAAATAACCAGAAATGTTGAAACAGTAATTAGTTAACTATTAAATACATCAGTGGCAATTGTGTATGACATTCATGGAGACAAAACAAAACTGTGTTCCTGGTTATGCAACTAAAAATTGCAACGAGACTGATCATAAATAAATAGATCTTTACAGCTTTGAAACAAACATTTTTGTTTCATTCCATAAACTACTGACAACATTTCTCCATAATTCTAAATACAAATATTGTCATTCCGAGCATTTATTTGTGGAGAATTACAACTGGTCCAAATAACAAAAAATAAGATGGAGTGTTGTCAGACCTCGAATAATGCAAAGTTCCCATTCATTTTTAAACAACACAATACTAATGTTTTTTAACTGAGGAAGAGTTCAGAAATCAATATTTGATGGAATAATAATAACTAGATAATAAATATAATTGGCTTTGATGCTGCTCTGGCTTTGATACTCTCCACCAGGCTTTCACATCGATATCGGGTGACAAGCTGTATAATTTCGCAGTACTACTTTCGCTTTGTGTGACCATTGAATTATGGCTGCTTTTACAAAGAAAAATGTATTTGGTAATGTTGCAGTGTGTATCAAGGTTTTGTCAGACATCAACCATAATAGCTTTGCTTGAGAACCACCATTCTGCAACATATATATCAGATATGTCCAGAGTACAATGACTTAAAAAGGCTCTGTTTGCTTCCAGACTGGATCAAATGCCAGCACCCCAAGCTGCTCTCCAGACAGAGGCGCTGAACTGTTTTGACAGTGCAGCTAAATGAGTAGGCCATGGCACTGGTCTAATGGACTGACTTGTGAAAAGACAGCTCCTGCACCTCTTTCATTTTCATTCAAGTGCTGACAACTGGATTTCAAGTACTTCAGTAGAGATTTCAAACACCACATAATTACACCTTTTCTGAAACGGCTGTATCCTGTGCGATGACTTTAGCTCTTCACCCATGTCCAACCCAAGGCCAGAAGATGGGTCAGATCTTTGCTGACCACAATTTTAATTGGATAGCTAGTGGGGGGATTGACTGATCCACAGAAAGACCTTTGCTTAATGGAAATTTAGACTGACAACTTCAAGTTAGCAAGCAACCAACCAAAACAGATCCTCTAACTGATCAACCACTTCCAATGTTGTGTTCTCTGTATTGAATGCTGTTCTAGAACCTCATTTTAAATAATTTTCATTATAAGCCCCAGAAATCACTCTCAAGCAGTTCAGTAAGCTACACTCCTAAAGCATTCTGAATGGTTAACTACTTTCGTGTGATGTTTGCCATTGCACTGGTCAAAAGAAGTACACTAGCCTACCTCAACTAAGTAGGCTGTAGACCTATCTAATTTACAGTGGTCATGGTTTTTATTTGTTTATTGAGCTGAGAACATTTAACCATCCAAAATATTTCACTACAGTTTTAGATTAAAGACAAATAAATAAAATTAAGAGACAGGTTTCTGTAAATTGTCTGTGTAAAAATGCTTTCACCATGGCTGACCTGACTGTTACCAACGTGACACTGTATTCTGAAGCAAAATTATTTGATTAGTGTAGTTTTTGTGTATTTAGTCCCCAGTATCTGTAAAACCAATTCACACTCAACTATGGGTGAAAGTACATTGGCAGGTGACTTTGTGTGTTGTGCTGGTACAGTGCCAGGAACACAACACATTAATCTGCTGATTAATTGTATTATTACAGTGACAAACACATATGAATATGCTATGTTATGCATCTATTATGCATAATTTTGAATACAGTTACAATCATGTTCTCTCATCCTTTTTCTGCACTAGAAAGTTGAACATCTTGCTTGTTTAAAAGAAAAGTCCAGAGTAAATAAAATAGTTAATATAGTATTTTAAAAAATTTCCATAGAGTGATTTATGTCATATACAATATTTTACATGCCATTCTTTCAGAAAAAAAACAACAGTATATTTTCATCTGCTTCTTTATCAGTTTGCACTTGACCCATATGGAAATCTAATATATGGCCATATATGTATAGTATATGTCCTATATTGGCATATACTGTATGGTGGAAACATCATCACATACACTATGGGCCCTATCTTACACCCAGCGCAATTGACTTCTTACACAAATGCATGTATCATTCCTATCTTACACCCGACGCATATGGGACTTTTCCCTCCACAGACGCCCGTCGGTAAATTAGGGAATGAACTTGCGTTTGTTGGGCGGTTCAGCGAAAAGAAGAGGCGTGTTCCGGCGCAAACGTTCCCTTTTGCTATCTTGCAGTCCCCGAAAACAATTCCGCCACTGACCAGGAAAAACATGGTTTAAAGTCAGTGGCGTGTTATTCATATGCTATTTTAAGGGTGCATGCTTAACCATAATGTAGCGTGTGCACAACGCGCATTCACTTTGCTCCTCTCATCTACACAAATGCAGCAGTTCTTTACTATTGCAATACATAATTAGAAGGAAAAATATTACCACACGAGGAAGTCATTGTGATGTCCGAAAATGTGAAAAATAGGTATACATCTAGCATTTTACGCAACATTTCCATGAATCATGGATGTGTTGATGACATTAATTAGGAAATTTCAGGACTTCAGGAGATGTGATGTTGAAATGCGTGCCAGCCACTTAAATGCCCAGAAATGCAGAACGGGAGTGGAAAGCTTATTTTACAGAAGAGTAATCTCGGTCTAATGTTAGACTACATTGCAAAAATATTATTATGCATTCATAACCTCGTGATTTAGTGAGAGTGAGTCCAAAACATCGGAAAGTATGCTATGTCTTGTGACATTTATTTATTTACATTTTGTAAAAAGAAAAATCAATAGAAAATTGCCTTTATAATCGCAATCCGCCATGGAACAAGCGCGCCTGTTCTTAAAGGGAATGTGAGATGACGATCTGATTGGTTTATTGCACGTTACGCCCAAACACACCTATGACCAGGCACGTGCACAGGTAGAGCTCAACCTGTGCAAAGCACATGCCCTTTTTGCCATCACACTCTGAAGTGCCCTTTTTTTAGCTGTGGTGTTTTTTTCTTCTTTAATAAATCAATGTTATTGGTCAACTTTAACGTCTGTCTGTCTGTTTTACAAATATTTAAGCAATGAAAGTTCTTAAAAAGAGCTTATTTAAATCTTGTTGGATCCTCAAACTGTCAGTAAACCTGATAACTCCGCCCCCTCTATCTTGACCGAATGCAAGTTCCACAGCAGCCGCACAGCAGCCAGGAGCTGAACGAAGTTTTGCAATGGTAAACAAAAATCGTGTTGCTTGAATAAGTACTCAACACTATGTCTATAAAGGCAATATTTTATTTATTTGATGTCTAACTGAGACATGCGGTACCTGACCTGAGAGAGAGGTCTAGCATTTTCTATGGCCAA